>CAUYQV010055313.1:0-21998 GCA_963574575.1 Galagoides demidoff
AGCTACTTGGGAGGCAGAGGCAGGAGACTCGCTTGAGCCCAGGAGTTGGAGGTTGCTATGAGCTGTGATGCCATGGCACTCTACCCAGGGGGATAGCTTGAGGCTCTGTCTCAAAAAAAAAAAAAAAAAAAAAAAAAAAAAATTAAATAACTTAGATAACCTCCCATCTATTTCCACATACCTTCCAATCAAATGAAAAACAGAAAACCATCTTTCTGATCTGTCCTCTGGGGCCATACTCCAGAAATTCTCTGTTTTCTCTACCTTATCAATAAATCTTTCCCAGTCAAGCGGCATTTTAACATTTATGCCCACAAATAACTACAACTTCTTATAAATTACATATTTACTTTAGATTGCTTCCCCGGATATTTAAACACTTCCAAAGAAATTGTAATGAAGCACTGGATTAAAACACAACATTAAAGATGCTCAGTTTAAAATCTATTTGATCTGTAAGTTTCGCTGTGCAAAATTCTACTTAATCTTGATTTTTATGGCTTAGTTCTTAAAAAAAAAGGAAAGAAAGGAAAGGAAGGGAAAGTAGAAAGAAAAAGGGGAAAGGGAAATAGGGAGAGTAGATGGGAGAGGAGGAAAGGAGGAGGAGGTGGAGGAGAGAGGGGAGGAGGACAGCGAAGGGAGGGGAAGAGAAAAGAGGAGGAAAAGAAATACTCTACTTAAGAGCTATTTAATTCTGTAACTAATAATTAACCTTATAATCAGTAATTATTTCAACCTCTTTACATCTCTTCCACTAAATATAAGCTACCTAGGGACAAAGATCACATCTTTCTCACTCCCTACTTAATCCTCAGTTTATAATAAAGAATTTGGCACATAGCGGGAACTTTAAAAATCTCAAAAATCACAATGGCAAATAAACACATAAAAAAATGCTTATCTGAGCGGCACCTGTGCCTCAGTGGGTAGGGCGCTAGCCCCATATACTGAGGGTGGTGGGTTTGAACCCAGCCCTGGCCGAACCGCAACAAAAAAATAGTGGGGCATTGTGGTGAGTGCCTGTAGTCCCAGCTACTCAGGAGGCTGAGGCAAGAGAATCGCCTAAGCCTAAGAGTTCAAGGTTGCTGTGAGTTGTGACACCATAGCACTTTACTGAGGGCAATGAAGTAAGACTATTAAAAAAAGAATGCTCATCCACTCTAATTATCAATGAAATGCAAATCAAAACCATTTTGAGATATCCCCTAACTCCAATGAGAATGGCCCACAAGGTCCCAAAGCACCAGTTCCTTATATGGGTCAAGAGAGAAGGGGAACACTCATCCACTATTCATGGGACTACGAACTAGTACAGCCTCATGGAAAGAAATCAAAGAACTAAAAGTAGATCTACCATTTGACCCTGGACTTGCACTACTAGGCATTTACACAAATGAAAAAAAGGAATTTTACCAGAGGGACATTTGCACTAAGAGTTCACAGCCATTAAGTTCATAACTGCAATGATGTGGAAACAATCCAAGTGCCCATCAACAAATGAATAGATTCATAAAACTGTGGCATATGTATACCATGGGGTATTATCCATCCTCTAAAAAAAGATGGAAATTTTGCATCCTTTGTAACAAGGTGGATGGATTTGGAGAATATTCTCCTAAGTGAAGTATTGCAAGATTAGAAAAACAAACATCACATGTACTGAATACCAATTTGAAACTAGGCAACCAACAATTATAGACCCACAGGAGAAAAAAATCTCAAACTGAAGAAGGAGGGAACGCCAGCAAGGTGAACCAGCCTGAGCCAGAGAAAGACCTCATGTGTCTCTAAAAATAGCTGGCCGTTGTGGCAGGTATCTGTAATCCCAGCTACTTGGGAGGCTGAGAAAAGACAATCACTTGAGCCTAAGAATTGGAGGTTGCTGTGAACTCTGATGTCATGACACTCTACCCAGGGCAACAAAGTGAGACTCTGTCTCAAAAAAAAAGAGGTACAGGATGGGATCAGTAGGTTCCATCCAATGGGTATAATGCATAGACACATAGCACACTTCTTGGGTGCAGGACACAACTCTGATTTTACACAGATTGTAAATTACACAATCTAATGGTTTGTACCCTCATGTTAATCTGAAATTAAAAAAGAATGAAAAAATACATCTTGAAAATTGGCTCATTCCTACAAACCAGCACTTTGGGAGGCAAAGGCAGGACTCCTTGAGGCCGTGAGTGAGACTGGCTGGACAACACAGAAAAGACCCCATCTTCTATTCAGAATAGAAAAATTAGCTAGGTGGGGTGGTACGTGCCCGTAGTTCCAGCTACTTGGGAGGCTGAGGTGGGAGGATCTGCAGTGAGCTATGAACATACCAGCCTGGGCGAACAACAATAAAAAAGCAACCCCAAAATCACTTCCTAATGCAAAGAATAGGACATTTGATTTGTTATATGCACTACCAAGCAAACAAGGGAACTGTGAAAAAAATTCAATACTACTTTACCTGGGTTGAGTGTGTCACTGTCCAGCATTCCTCCTTCACAAAAACTCTCCAGTTCCTCAGGCTTGACTTTGTCCCATGGAATGTAAGTTACACCAAGTTCTACATCCCAATACTGCTTATAATCTGCCTTTATTCCTTTGTTTAAGGCCCAGGCAATCTATTTTATCATTAATGAAAATATAAAAAGGAACAAAGAAGGAGGCAATAAGATGCAGGCAACAAGTTTTCAGAGTTCACTATCATTCATTTCATTCTTGCTTGGGCAGCAAGAGCAAGGAAGCAATCTGGACTAGTTATCCTGGCTGTCATTAAAATCCTATTCTTACTGTGGAACTAATTTACTTTGTTCTCACTTTATTGCAGGATGAAAATTTGACACCTGCTCCTTACTAACTCTCACCCAACCCAATCAGCATAAAACTTGGAGAAAAGAAAGATATTTATCAGGAAAAAGCTGAATTTCCCTCAACAGCCCAGCATATCGGGGATACTTTTGAAAGTCTATGGGTGCCTTGTAATTTCACAACATTAGATAAAATCCTTTGGTAGTGGAATCCAAAGGTAAAACAGGGTGTTAGGATACTGAGGCAACACTGACTTTGGCTCCTTAGGGGAAGAATGCCTGTGTACCTATATCTTTTCTTCTCTCTTTGGTGAATAGTTTTTCACAGTTAATTCTGAGACAAGATGGACAAATTCAACAATAAAACATGTAATATCCAATTCTTTTTGAACAAAACATATTATTAAATATCATATTTACAGCACGAACTTAACTGACTTTTGCTAAAGTCACCTACATTTGAAAAAAAAATCTGTCTCACATGTAACTTCTAAAATTTTATGTTAATTAAATGTTATAGTTCTTTCAGGGGATAACCTCTTAAAAACAAAAGATACATATAAAAATGCCCCAGTATCAAGTCACTTCTAAGCCCTAAATTGCTGTTTTTAAAAAGCCACATAATAGATTTGGCGCCTATGGCTCAAGCGGCTAAGGTACCAGCCACATACACCTGAGCTGGCGGGTTCAAATCCAGCCTGGGCCTGCTAAACAACAATGATGGCTGCAACCAAAAAATAGCTGGGTGTTGTGGCGGGCACCTATAGTCCCAGGTACTTTGGAGGCGGAGGCAAGAGAATCACTTGAGCCCAGGAGTGGGGGGTTGCTGTGAGCTGAGATGCCACAGCACTCTACCCAGGGCAAGAGCTTGAGGCTCTGTCTCAAAAGAAAAGAGAAGCCACATAATAATCATGTATTTTTAAAAAATGAATTATAAAATATAAAACTATACATACCTTTATGGATTTCTGGTTTACTTTATAATTTCCTCGGCTCAGTTTCTGCAGGGCACGATAAGCATCTTGTCTATGAACCATAACGATGTAGGCACAACCCCTGGGAGGAATCATCTGCTCCAAACATTTTAATATTACAAAAGATTATAATAAAATGGAAGAGCAACAAGCTATAATACTAAGTAACCAGTTCCAAGACCCCACCTCCCCAGCCACAAAAGTTAAGAGGTGCCAATTCAAATTTGGTCTTAACTGACAACTGAGTCCTCTGAACTTTGTTATATGAAGACTTGGTTATCTAAGAAATATTAAATGTAGAGAACGCCAACATGGAACAAAACACTGAATCTCTAGCCACATCTATAAATCTGGACAAATGATAACTTAGTTCTCAAGTCCTTAATCTTATGAAATGACATCTATCACATCTGTCCAATGTCATTAAATAACTGAATAAACACTCACATTAATTGATTCAATAGGACCAAATTCTTCCAAGAGACTGGCAACATCCTGCTGAGTAGTCCTTTTATCCAGCTGTCCTACCCAGAGTGTAGTACTGCAAACTTAAATTATAATAAAGAAAAAAATTAGCCACATTAGATAATGAGTAGCACTAAGCCTTACATAAAAAAATTACTCAAAATCTGTGTTATATTGTGATATCGCAAGTTTAAATAGTAAATCCTATATATATTTTAAAAACTTTACAAAATTACGTTAGTACTTCTAGAAAAAATATAGTGAGAAGTATATATAAGGGGGGGGGCCCGGAAACCAGCTCAGTGTGGACAGAGCTAAAGATTTCATATCTATAATAAGAAGTCAGAGAAGCAGTAACTTGCCTAGAGTTACCCTGCCAATGAATAGCAAAACTAGGACTTGAACTCAAGTCTCTTGATTATCAACCAATTTAGCACTCTGTTGGTTAAATGTAGTTGTCCTTTTCCAGCTCTTTTTTTTTTTTTGAGACAGAGCCTCAAGCTGTCCCCCTGGGTAGAGTGCTGTGGCATCACAGCTCACAGTAACCTCCAACTCTTGGGCTCAAGAGAGTCTCCTGCCTCCGCCTCCCAAGTAGCTCGGACCATAGGCGCCCACCACAACACCTGGCTATTTTTTTTTTTTTTTTTTTGGTTGTAGCTGTCATTGTTTTGGTGGGCCCCAGCTGCATTCAAACCCGCCATCTTAGGTGTATGTGGCTGGCGCCTTAGCCACTTGAGCCACAGGCGCTGAGCCCTTTTCCAGCTCTTGAGAGTTTATGGTTTTTCTTTTATGCTGTGTCCTAGGTAATAAGCCTTACAGAGTCCAGAATTTTACATGTGCCAATTGTGAATTAAAATCTTAATAACTTAATATGTCTAGCACACCTTATTAAACATATTCTTAAGACATTTGATGAAATTCAAGAGAAAATGCAAGCTAATATATTCTATAAATTATACATCTTTATATAAGTTAAAGGGTAGTTAATTATTCTACAAAAAAAAACTTCACATTGTGTACAGGAGAGCTAATTAATGGTCTTATAGTACAAAAGTATAGTACAAAGACATGCTATCACTTATCACTGTCACTCTGGTTCACTCCTCACTGCTGCTTTATAGTAAAAAGCAAATAAAAGTATAAATCAATGCATAAATAAATAAAACATGACAAAGCAATATTCAGAATAAAACCCAACACAATTAACATTTCAATTATGCCCTTGCTAACAAGAAGACATTTTAAACCCATGACATGAAAAAACAATGCAGGAATTTTGCATATAAAGGCTTTCTTACCACTTGCAGTTTCTGGTTTGACTTGAGGAAGGCCTTTTTGCCGACGTTCCCGTTCTTTTTCTCGATCCCGTCTTTCTTGGGATCGAGATCGGGGAGAATGTCGGCGTCTATCCCTGGACCGAGATCTAGAACGTCGATGACGAGACCTTCTCGATCTAGAACCAGATCTAGATCGTCTCCTTTTTGGTGACCTAATGTTTTCATGAAGTTAGAGAATGAACAGTACATAGGAAAAAACCAGAAAACTTAAGTACACACTAATTAAAAAAAATACAACTAGGTAATTTAATGTCTGAATATATAGGAATATAAGAGTATGAAACTCATTTTGAAGATTTTTAATGTCTCAAGTTAGAAAGCATACACAAATAATTTAAACAAAATAAATAAGGTTGTTAGCTTATAAAAGTCTCACCTTCACAGTACCTCTGGCAGTATACTAAATTATTTCTGTAGGAAGCTAATGGCTGAGATATAGTACTATTCTTATCTACCTTCTTAGTAACAGAAAGACTTCTGTAATCCAATTATGGCATTACCATGACCTTTGCACTTTGTAGGCTGATAAAGCTGTAAAGGAACTTTCAATGTAGAAGTCTTCTAATACCACATACTGTGTGCCTACCTTTTGCAACTCAAAGAGCAAAAGGGTGTATCAGATAATCTCAGACTTTTTTCAATCAATACTTCTCTTTTCTACACAAATTAGCAATAGTTATACTAAATGTTAAGTTTATTAACACTGAATGTAAATCTAATTTGATTTTAATCTGTCTCCTAAAACATTCAAGGTTGGAGAAACATTTTCTATAGTTTACCTGGATGCTGACCTCGATCTTGATTTTCTATTATCAGACATATGCCGTTTAACCTCTTGAATACAAGGTTGTTGTTCTACTTCCATTTCCTTAAAACCCAAAACAAAAACCATCATGAGAAAAAGGAAAACTACAAAGGCAAGAGGACAAAATCCAAAGAATGCTAACTCAAAAATCTCTTGCCTAGAAGAAATCCTCTTTTGGTTACTTGGGACCAAATTACTAATTCAGTATTGACCATCCATCATCAAAATAAAAATCTTGTACATGGTTTACAAGATTACGAGAAATATTTCTCTACTTCTACAAGTTATTTGGCCTAAATTATATGCCATATTAATAAGCCATCATCTAAGGTGTGAAGAAAGTACTGGTTAAGGTTTCTACACTCAATCCCCACAGAAACCTATGGAAATTGGTAGTATTATTTATTACATCCACTTCCTAGATGAAAAACTTAAAAGCACAGAAAGAATTTAATATGTGCCCAGGGTCTTTCTTCATATTCAGAAATAAAGACAGTAAGCAAACAAGCAGAAATCTGCATGTGTAAGTCAAGGCAACCAAAGATAATCTGAGAATGAAATTTTACCTGTTGATGTGGCTTCTGTGTGAGGGGTTCATTTTGTGCCTGAAAAGTGGCTTGGAAAGGTTGAACTGGTGGAGTTGGAGGAATTACAGGCTGAGCCATGGGGGGAAATGGCGGTGTAGGAAGAAATCCAAATCCTGGCATCTGTCCATTAGGAGGAAGTGGAACCTTCCATTTTTAAAGAAAGTGTATGAGTAGAATTTAAGTAATAGCAAAAATAATTTGACAACCTTTAGTTACTTTAAATAAAACTAATATATCTTTAATAAGCTTTGGTAAAGGAAAAGCTACAGTGATACTTGATACTGTTTAGAGATACAATCTTTATCCAAAAAACTGTTACATATCAAGTATATATACATTAAAAACCCTGTAACTCTTCAAGAAAAAAATCCTATAACTCATTTCAAAATTATAAATACACAGGTTTGGGCTTGGCACCCGTAGCACAGTGGTTATGGTGCTGGCCACATGTACCGAGGCTGGCCAGCTAAATTGACGAGAACTGCAACAAAAAAATAGCTGGGCATTGTGGCTGGCATCTGTAGTTCCAGCTACTTGGGAGGCTGAGGCAAGAGAATCGCTTAAGCCCAAGAGTTTGAGGTTGCTGTGAAAGCTGTGACATCACAGTACTCTTACTGAGGGGAACATAGTGAGACTCTCTCAATAAATAAATACATACATAGGTCTGGTTTTAAATATTCAGAGAAACACCTTCCTTTACATAAGGAAGCAATGTGATATACTGAAAAAAAATAATCACAAAATATTCTTTCTAAATTATTTATAAATTTTCAGTAAGTGTTGAAACATTGAACATACCTCACAGGTTTTCTTTTTTTACACACACAGGTTATGTATAACAGAGAAGGGCAGTGTTGAATAATAGCCCCCAAAACATATCCAGATTGTAACTCCTGGAGCCTGTGAATTTGTTACCTTACACTGCAAAAGGGACTTTGCAGATATCATTAGTAAGGATCTTATAATGGGCAAATTATCCACAATTATCTGGGAAGGTCCGTCCTTACCAAGAGGGAAGGACAAAGGACAGCTAGAGTTAAGAAAAAAAGGGCCAGGTGCTCATGCCTATAATCCCAGCACTCTGGGAGGCTGAGGCAAGTGGACTGCTTAAGCTCACAGGTTTGAGACCAGCCTGAGCAAGAGTGAGACCCTGGTCTCTTAAAAAAAAAAAAAAAAGGCTGGATATTGTGGCAGGTGCCTATAGTCATAGCTACTTGGGAGGCTGAGGCAAGAGATTCCTTGAGTCCAGGAGTTTGAGGTTGCTGTGAGGTATGATGCCATGGCACTCGTACCCAGGTGACAAAGTGAGACTCTGTCTCAAAAAAAAAAAAAAAAAAAGAGTACCTCAGAGAAAGCAGAGATAGAGAGTGATGCTCTCTGATGGGCCCCCAAGCCAAGGAATATAGACAGCCAGGAGACACTGAAAAGGGCAAGGCTCTCTTCAGAGCCTCCAAAAGAAACCAGTCCTGACAAGGACTAGATTTTAGCTCCCTGAAACTCACTCTGGACTTCTGACCTCCAGAAATGTAAGAGAATAAGCTTGTGCTGTCTTAAGCTGCTAAGTTTGTGGTAACTTGTTTCAGCACCAACAAGAACTAAGATAGGCGTAAAACAACCCGATGACAATGCAGGTTCCTACATGCCGGTACTCCTGGAAGAATCTCACATTGTGGCAGGAGGCATAGGTAAGAGGGGTCCAGACAGCAAATATGTGTGCAAAGGGCACTAAATGTGGCTATGGCCCAGAGCTGGAGACAAGAAATGATGGAAATTGACTGCAATGATGCGCAGGGCCAGGTTGCACAGGGCCCTACATTCCTGCTAAGCAGTGAGGACGTCAGCTGATGGTGATTAGGGAGCCAGTGAAAGATGTTAAGCAGGGAAGGGATGGGGTCAGAGTAACAGCAGTGCCCATTTGGATGGAGAGTGGATTCAGGGGACCCATCAGATGGCTGTTGCAACAGGCCTGACTGGAGATGACAAAGACCTGTGTAATGACTTTTGAGGGGCAGCTTCAGTGGGGGATGGAACAGAGCCAGGCCAGAGGATGGTGGAATATGGGAGTGGGGAGAGAGAGGAGTTCAGCATAACAGCCAGGATTTGGGCACAAGGGCCTCTGGGATGTGGATGTGAAATTAGATTTAGAGGGGAAATGGGTAAGTTTATCTCTTTTTTTGAGACAAGAGTCTCACTCTGTTGCCCAAGCTACAGTGCTGTAGCATCAGTCTAACTCACAGCAACCTCAAACTTCTAGATTCTAGCAATCCTCTTGCCTCAGCCTCCTGAGTAGCTGAGCCTATAGGTTCCTGCTACAATACTTGGCCAATTTTTAACAGATGGGGGCTTGCTCTTGTTCAGGCTGGTCTCAAACTCCTGAGCTCAAAGGGATTCTTCTGTTTTGGTCTCCCAGAGTGGTAGGACTACAGATGTGAGTCACTGTAATTAGTCTTCATATTTTAAATAAGGATTATAAGATTTGGAGCCTACAGCTCAGTGAGTAGGGTGCCAGCCACATATACCGAAACTGGTGGGTTCAAGCCTGGCCTGGGCCTGCTGAAAAACAGACAACTGCAACCAAAAAATAGGCAGGCCTTGTAGTGGGTGCTTGTAGTCCCAGCTACTTAGGAGGCTGAGGCGAGAGAATCGCTCAAGCTCAAGAGTTTGAGGTTGCTGTAAGCTGTGATGCCTCAGTACTCTACCCAGGGTGACAGCTTGAGACTCTGTCTCAAAAAATAAATTAATGAATAAATAAATAAATAGGGTTATAAAATACTTTTTGAACCCGATTCATTGATAAGTCATTAAAATCATATCATTTTCATATTACCATATAGACAGAATGGATGGAACAAAATATAGGTAACAGAAAATAACATACTGTGAAGAGATTTCTCAGAATAGTTTCTAAACTTAAGCCATAAGGCAGTATTTCCCAAGGCTAGTTGTACAACAGAATCACTGCAGAATTTAAAAAACAGATTTCCTACAATGATGGTAGCAGTGGAGGGCCAGGATGTGTATTTTTAAAAAATATCCCTCTCCTTGTCCCCGTAATTTAGATGCATAGCCAAGTTTAAAAAACTCTGACTCAGAGAATTTACTGGAACACATCCAATGAACAACTCTAACTTCCCACAACTCTTCAGTGTGCTATGTATGCTTCTTTCATTGCAGCTTTTAAACTATATCCCTGAATGTTGAGAACTGAAAGCCCTCTAAAGTATCTAATCACACAACTTACAGAAAAGGCCCCTGAAAGGGAAATAGCTGTGTAACTACGTCAGACTATAAAACCATAATCTCTCTCTAAACATTTCAACTAAAATACCTATTCCTAAAATATGAACATGTAATATTTAGCATACTTATTTTAATTAAAGCAAAAAGCAACTCAAAACAGTTATACATTCAACAGCTTTTACGAAAGGCGGAGTACTACTTAACCAATCACACAGCTATATAGTGTTCTGTGAAGTACAAACCATATAATGTAATTAACAGATGTTGAATTATTAAAACTCAACTGCAAGAAAAACGCTTTTACCTGATGGTGCATTGGATCCTGTTGTATTCCCATCATTCGAGGTTGAAACTGATCCATATTTTGATGCTGTGTGTATGCTGGCTGCTGCATTCCATCTCCAGGAAATCCACTAAAAATAAGGCAAGTAATCTTTTTTACCCATTCAAAAGCACAAGACCCTCAGCCACATTCATACTACAGAAACATGGGCTATTATTGAGGATTCATTAGTAATCAACATTTTTAAAAATCATATGTGGCATATTTATCCATTTACTAATCTATACACTCAGTATTATGCCCGAAAAAGCCACTTTTTTATCAGGGGGAAAATCCATAATACCACAAATTTTACAAAACAATGACTCCAATGAAAATTGTTTTGATTGCTAAATGTTACTTAGAACATGCTTTACAATTCTCTATTTACCAAAGAATTAAAAAAAGAAAGAAACTCACAATGGTGCCTGTGGAGGAGGAGGAGAGGCAGCAGTGGGGGCGGCGGCGGCGGCAGCAGCAGCAGCAGCAGCAGGCACAGTGGTGGTGGGTGTGGGAGGCACAGCAGCAGCAGGTGCTGTCGTGGTGACAGCAGCAGCATCCTCTTTCTTTGATTCTTCCACAGCTTCAGGCTCGTCATCATAATCAAATCTATCAAGCAGCTTCTGAAGAGAGTATGTCAATATTCTATTTTAAAACTGAGACAGATTCACTTCACAAAAATATATTTACCACTATCTATAACCCCACCATATTGTCACGTTCAATCTCATTTTCCCACATGCCCCTGGGGACTGTGGTGCACAGACATAACCAATTTTTAAACAAATGCCATTCTGGAAAAAATACAAATTTTAATTTTGCCTTCCTTCCCAAATTATAACTACAGTATTTTTTTTTTTTGACTGTTTCTCTATTTTCTATCTGCTTATTTCCTAATTACTTTAGTAGCACATGTAACTTTCTAAAATATTCATCTACCTCCTAGACTAAAAACTTTTAGAACTTTGTGTACATGAAAATGGATCTATATTTCAGTAAGCTATAAAATGTAAAAAAAAAAAAAAAAAAGGACTATCTTACCCAATCACTACAAAGGCATACAGAAAAACATCCATATCCTATCTGCTCAAGAATATACCAATATGTGAAACAGAAAAACAAAAGAGAATGGTATAGGACAGGGACACAAAGATGTCTCACCACTTGTTCACTAGCTGCTTTCTTAAAACCTTTCGACTTTCATTTAAAAAAAAAAATCACGTCACTTTATGAGATCACACGTCCAGAAGAACAGCAATTTAAAAATAAGACTTACTCAGAATGTAAAGAAACATATTAGACACATACTAATAGTTTTCAGATTACAGACTTCATCATCCCAAGAACCCTACAAGGGAGATAAGAGTCTCTTCACAGGCAAACTAAGGCTCAGATTGTAAAGAAACATCAAGATTACACAGTCAGTGAATGGTGGAATCAGGATGTGGAGAATGGTCCTTTTAACTTCAAAGCCCTCAGTCCCTGGCCATGAACAAGCCATCTTTTCTTTCAAGCTGTGCACATTCTGCTCATGTATTTCAACCTCAAATGTATCAACTTGTGTAGTTCTATAATAGTTATGCCCACAAATTTTGGTTCTACTTTACTGAACAACAGATTTCTACATTAGGAAGGGAAATCCCTTCCTTGGACAACACAGCATATAAGACTAAACCAGTGTTCAGAGTGTTTTAGGACAGAGCTAACTTTAGCTAACTTGAGGTTTTTTCTTTGTAATTCTAGGTCAAGCAATTCAAAGTTTTTACAGGATTCCTTTTCTAAAACTTGGTGAAACAAACATTGGCCAACTCACTTAAGGTAAAACACTAGACAAATTATAATTCAAGTTAATAAGATAAAGATGCTATCATGGCTTTTACTCAGTATTTTTCTCAAAGTCCTTGCTATCAGTACAATAGCAAAAGAAAAAGAAACAGGCATGGATAGATATTAAAGAAGTTATATTTAGCAACTAGCTACCCAGACAATTTAAAAGCACCAACTAAAAAACAAAGCATTAATGCCATGACCATTTTTCTTTTAGAGACAGGTTCTTACTCTGTTCTCCAGACTGCAGTGCAGGGGCATGACAGCATCTCACTACAGTCTTGAGTTCTTGGCCTCAAACAATTCTATCCTTTCAACCTCCCAAAGTGCTGGGATTATAGGTGTGAGCCAGTGTGCCCAGTCACTATGACCATTTATAAGATAAAACACTGTTTTTATACATGGTGTTATCATTAACCATTAAAAATGAAAGAAAAACATATTAAGACTTCTAACAAGAAAGAGAGATTTTAAGTAAATGGAGATTCTGTATGAGAGGCTATCAGTACTTCCTAAATTAATAGATAAATTCAAAGGAATTCTAACATCTGGAAAATATATACTGTAATGGTTAATTTTATCTGTCAACCTGGCTAGGTAATACACTGCCCAGTTGTTTGGTCAATTACCAATTTAGATGTTGTTATGAAAGCGTACTTTAGATGAGACTAACATTTAAATCAGCCAACTGTGAGTAAAGCAGACTGCCCTCCATAATGAGTGAGCCTTAATCAGTTGGAGGCCTTAAAGAGAATGGTATAGGACAGGGACACAAAGATGTCCCTCTTAGAATAAGAACTAAGGTTTCATAAAGAAGGAATTCTCAAGACTATAATATAGAAATCCTGCCACAGTTTTTCGTCTGTTGCCCTGTTCACAATTTTAACAACAAATTCCTTAAGATAGATCTCTCTATCTAAACAGATACAATTATTGGTTCTGTTTTTCTGGAGACCCCTGACTAATACAAATCACCAAGAATAACCAAAGAAAGTTTGAAAAAAGAGTAACAGAATGTATGTGGAAGTGAGGGGGGTACAGGAGAGGCAGGAAAGCTAGAAATGAAATATGGTATATATGTTACAAGTATTTCAACCATTACGATGCAGAAATAAACAAATATATTAGTGGCATAGAACAGCATCCAGAGAGATAGCATAAGAAACATACAGGAATTTGTGGATGAAAAGCAGTGAGGGAGAATTATTTGCAAAAATGTTAAGATTTAACTATGTTGAACTATAATCTAAAATAGATTACAGAGGCACTAAAGAGAAAAAAACAAAAATATAAAAGTACTAGAAGAAAATACAGAATTATTTTTCATTTCTCTCTCTCTTTTTTTTTTTTTGAGACAGAGTTTCACTCTGTCGCCCTCAGTGGAGAACTGTAGAGTCATAGCTCACAGCAACTTCAAACTCTTGGGCTCAGGTGATCTTCTTGCCTCAGTTTCTGGAGTAATTGCGACTGCCACAATGCCCGGCTATATTTAGAAATGGGGTCTTGCTCTTGCTCAGGCTGATCTCCAACTCCTGAACTCAGACAATCCACCCGCCCTGGCCTCCCAAAGTGCTAGGATTACAGGATGAACCACCATGCCCAGACCTTAGAATTATTTTTTTAATACAGATAGGGAGAGTCTTGCTAATCACAACATTGAACAAAAAACCTAATAAAACCACAAGTATAAGAATTTATGTTCACATGTACACAGAAATCAGTTTGAAAGAATATACATAAACAAATCTGTTCAAACTATAGTGTGAAATTGCTTCCCTTTTACTTTACAAGTTTCTGTATTATGTATTTTCTTCCCCTGTAAGCATATATTCCTTTTTTACTCAAAAAAATTCACTCAATCTTCTGTTAATCAGTAGCCACCAATAAATCACTAAGATATAATGAAAACCAAAATTTACTACATGGATTTTTAATTTGGACTACCAACAGTAAAGTTCCTCTATCTTATAAAAAAGGCAAGAGTAGAGCTGTTTGGGTTAAAATCTCAACAGGAAGCCCTCAGCTGTCCATGTTCAGCAGACCCATATCCTTGTTGGTAGCTTCCTTAACATGCTTTAGGAACCAAAAGGTATAACAGAGCAGCTGAAAGACACTGGAGCAACCCAAACTCTCACATTATAGATATGGTAACTAAGATTCTTACAGCAAAAAAATTAAAAGTAACATAAAAGATTATTAGTAGGCTAGGCGCCTGTAGCACAGTGGTTCAAGTGCCAGCCATGTAGACTGAGGATGGCGGGTTCAAATCCAGCCCGGGCCAGCTAACAACAATGACAACTGGAACAACAACAACAAAAAAGTCGGGTGTTACAGTGGGCGCCTGTAGTCCTAGCTACTTGGGAGGCTGAGGCAAGAGAATCGCTTAAGCCCAAGAGTTTGAGGTTGCTGTGAGCTGTGACACCACAGCACTCTACTGAGGGCAATATAGTGAGACTCTGTCTCAAAAAAAAAAAAAGACTATCAGTAGTGGAATGGCTAAAGTGTAGTACATTCATTGGAATACTGTAGATTATATGCATTCAGTATAAATGTAGATCTAAATTCACTAAACTTTAACAACAGTAAAAAAGAGACAAGCACATTCAGACCAAAACAAGCAGGTATAGAAAAGCACATGAATATAGGAAATTAATTCTGAAAAGATATACAGCAAAGTTACTATAGTAATCTCCAAGTATGGAGCTAATGAATTTTCTTCTTTTTACTCTCTGAAAATTGAGTATGTATTACATTTAAAACCAAGAAAAATAATTAGTATGTTGATGTTGAGGGATAAAATAGTTCAAATCGCAAAACAATTCATAAAAAAAATATAGAAGGGATAACTTCCACAAAACATGTTGAGCAATAAAAATGGTGGGGCAAGTTAAATGTAAGAGAAGCATACCTTGTCAAATGTAGTCTTTTGTTCAGGTGGGGGGAAAGCAGTTTTTTGCTCAGGTGGTTGTGTAGGGGTTGTCTTTAACTGAGCTGTGATAGCCTGAACCTGAGCCATCACAGCATTGTCAAGGGCAGGAGATTGTGGTTTTGGAGGCTGCTGAAAAGTCTGAAGGATCTGCTGAAGCTTAGAGAAAGGGAAGACTGATAAACCACACAACAAAGTATAATCATAGCATCAAAAGTTAATTTAGTTAAAAAAAAATCTTAAAGGTGATTCAAAATAGTATAGGCAGAGTAAACGGGGAAAAAAACCCTCCTCTAACTCATGGTTAAGTTTGCTGTTATGAATGTATGTCACGTAAGGTTAAAAACGTATGCTGACAAATTAAACGATATAAAATGATGGTTCATGAGAAGAGAAAATACACTGAATAGTGAGGAAGGTAAATGTAAGTTTTCTAGAAAAACGGAAAAATTCTCTCCAATCCAAATAATTTTGAAATCAATCAGAAATGCTAGAATTGTTAGCAACATCAGCCACTTAGAAGTTCTCTTTAAAGAGGTACTGCTATTTCTAAGTGTACTATTTCCTTGTTTTTCACTTTTGCATTTTCCCTATTACTCTTATGTCATTATCTCCCTCATGGAGGCTTTTCTGGTTGAAAAGTAGATGTTTTCTCCCCTGAATGTGTTCATTAATGAGGAATGGAAAAAAAGAATTGACAAGAGTACCTAACCCAGCAAACAATTTAATCATAGAACAAACATTTTACCTGTTGGCCTTGAGTTGTCTGAAAAAGTTGAGCCACAGCAGCAAAAGCATCAGAGCTGGGCAACTGTGGTACAGTTGGTACAGAGTTTGGAGTGGCTTGTGGGAGTTCAGAAGATACTTTTACTGGAGGTGGTGGTGAACCTAAAAAAGAAAAGGTCGTTAAAGCCTAAGAAAACAAGTTTATCTTTTTAACTCCATCAAATTTCTTTGCTAAAAATAAAATTCCATCTAGTTTTACAGTAAAATATATAGAAAATGTACAGAAAAGCATTATTTTTATTGGAATAGGAATTATTGGGAAAAAAAATGATACTTTCTAAGATGGGAGTTCAAGTTTCCTTCTGAAAGAAACATTCCTCCAGTACAGACAGACTCTAAACCTTTCATACACATAAAGTTATACCATTATCCAAGCTCACAGATATAGTTGACTATACCTTCATTGTTGGTAACATTTTCTGCTACTGGGGCAGCATTACTGGTTCCTGCCGCCATATCCAAAAGAGGTTGAATAATTTCAATTTTGAATACTCCATTTTTTTGCCAAAGGTTCAACACACGAACTATTTTACTCTGTAATGTGTGAGAAAATGTAAATATACAATGAGTATTTGTACAAATCATGCATTATACTTCACACAAAAAAGACTCCTTGCCCTGAGGCTAACATTTTCATATTATGTCTATTTCTTAAAAAGAAAAAACTCCATCAGAATTACAACCTGGTTAAACTACTCTAGCCTTTCTTCCATGGTATAATCTAGAGTGAGAAACAGAGGTGAAATATAGTCCTAAAGAATAAAAAGAAATATATTACCTGATGTTTTCATTGTATTTTACTTATGGTTACAAATAAACATCATTGACAAAAGTTATCTTAGAGAATAAATGAATAAAAAATAATTTCTTCAGAATATTTATAACAGCTAAAATATTTAAGTAAATGCTCTGTAATCCTAAGTTGTTTTATGTCATGTAATATGACGGAGATCTAGAGATGATGTGTTATTCATGTATGAAACTTTTATCTCCCACTTAAGGAATCACCTTGGCTTTTTGGTACATTTTCCCCACAGGAACACTTTTCCCAGAATGTAAACAAAAAATTTGTTAACACTCAAGTTTATATGCCATTTATTGAAAATATCTCCATTCTTCATTTCTCTGAGTATGTTTACCAGTATAATTTCCCCGCCTATTTACAGTTCAGTTACTCTATCTGTAGTGTTTTTCTACCCTTTTATAGTATACTGCAAAGCCAACTGGAATAAGCAAGAATCTGAGATGGGCACTGCCTTTCCCTATTGCAGAATTTCTTCATCACTAACTACACAAGTACATCTTTCCTTAAAGCAAGATGAAGCTCCTTTCATATACAGGGTGGCCATAAAGTTCCTTTGAAATTGCACATGAACTTTATGTCCACTCAGGATTTTAAAATTTTTTTATTTTATTGTGGTGAGAACACTTAATCTGAGACCTACTTTCTTAACAGATTTAAGTGTACGACATCTAACTGTAAGTGCAATGTTATTCAGCAGACCTCTTGCACTTACTCATTTTGCTTAACTGAAACTTTGTACCAGTTGATAAGCAATTCCCCATTTCCCCCGTCCCTTAATCCCTGGTAACCCCCCCCACTTCCTTCTTTGATTCTATAAATGTGGTTCCTCTTATAGTGCAACAACATTCCTGAAGGACTTCACAAGAAAATATTAATAGATATTATATGACAATTGAAGAAAAACTTGTGTTTTATTTCAAGCTCACAGAGATCACTAAATGAAGATCTTATTCAGCAATACAGTAGGATTCAAACATTTAATACACATTTAAATGAATAGAAAAACAAAAACAAAATCAATGAGAACACAAGTTTTAATTTAATAATTAACTATACCTTATCTTCAGATGGACAAAGATATAAGTACTGGAATGTGGCAGTTATGTTTTTAGAGAATCTTGGCCCAAAAACATCTTTATCAGTTCCAAACTGATGACGAGACTGTCGCACAATTGAGTCAATTACATATAATCCTGGAACCTTGTATTCTGGTTTACACTAGAAGGATAAAGTTGTAAAGTCAGTGAACAAATGCCTGTAATCCTAGCACTCTGGGAGACCAAGGTGGGAGGATCGCTTGAGGTTGGGAGTTTGACACAAGCCTGAACAAAATAAGACCCTGTCTCAAAAATAAATGAATGAATGAATAAATAAAGTCACAACTGGACACCCATTAATTTCACATTTATAAAACTTTATACAGGGTGTCCAGAAAGTTTATGTGCAATTTAAAACAGTTGAGCTATATCCACTATATCTGTTTAAAAATTACTCGAATACTTTAGCTCTCTAATTGGATAACTTGTCAAATTTCCCACATCTATACAAAACATTCTCTTGGTAATAAGCAAATCCCTAATATTTTATTCTTCTGATTGCTCTACCTGTCACACACAATGTCTCAGAATTGACATTACTTTATCAATCCCTAAGGCATTTCCATGCGAATTCATTATGATAGTCTTTACTCCAATTCACTCTGCTCAAAAAAATAATTTTTACCTTTTAAAATTATAAAACTTTTAAACACACCAATTTCAATTCTATTAAGGTATAATACCAAATAAATAAACTAAATTAAATTAAAATATAAATTTAACAAGTCATTTCTGGTCAATTGTTAATCAACAAAGATAAAAAGAATAGCACAGGAACAGGCACCTACATGAGTTTATAGTGGTAATGGAAGCAGGCACGACCCGTTATGGAAGTCAATTTTGCAATAAAGCAAGTTCGCATTAGATCAATTCTAATTCTATGTTTAGGAATTTATGCTAAAAGCATTGTGTATAAAAGTAAAAAATAAGAAATATCTAACTTGGCCCGTAGCTCAGTCGGCAGGGTGCCAGCCACATACATCTAGGGTGGTGGGTTTGAACCTGGCCCGGGCCTGCTAAGAAACAAAAACAGCTGCAACCAAAAAACAGATAAGTGTTGTAGCGGGCTCCTGTGGTCCCGGCTACTTGGAAAGCTAAGGCAAAAGAATCGCTTAGGTTTGAAGTTGCTGTAAGCTGTGACACCATGGCACTCTACCCAGGGCGACAGCTTGAGACTCTGTCTCAAAAAAAAAAAAAAAAAGAAAAGAAAAAAAAATCTAACCATATGGGGCATCCTGGTAACAATGATACAAAGGAATACTTTGCAAACTGTGCATGATAAACTCAACAGCAAATGGAGGTTAACAACCAATATTATCTTTTTTTAAATGTACATAAATAATACATAGATCCAAATATAAATATTACAGTAATCTGGAGACAGTAGCATATAGGTAATTTTAGGTTTTTTTCCCTTTATTTAAATTTATACTTAATTTAATTAACTACTATGAAAAACTTTTACTATTTCTTTGACCTGCTGGACCTCTAACTTTTATCCTTAAGCCAGTATGCGCAAAGGACTGTTTAGAGACATTTCCATAAACATTTGTTAGTATGTACTACATGTCATAGCACCAGGTCAAGAGTCAAGAGACTTTATGTTCTTAGTCTTGTACTGAGACAGATGTGTGCTAGTCAAACAGATATAAAAAAAGACAACTGGCTTGGCGCCTGTGGCTCAATTGGCTAGGGCGCCAGCCATGTACACCTAAGGTGGCGGGTTCGAATCCCCAGCCCGGGCCCACCAAACAACAATGATGGCTGCAACCAAAAAAAAATGGCTGGGCGTTGTGGCGGGCGCCTGTGGTCCCAGCTGCTTGGGAGGCGGAGGCAGGAGACTCGCTTGAGCCTAGGAGTTGGAGGTTGCTGTGAGCTGTGATGCCATAGCACTCTACCCAGGGGGATAGCTTGAGGCTCCATCTCAAAAAAAAAAAAAAAAGACAACTACAGAACTGAATAAAGTGGTTTAATTATGATTGAGCAGGAAAAAGTTTGAAACGTTAACAACTAATTTCATGTGAAATACTTAATATGCAGAGTAGACCAGACAAAGAGTAAAGCAAGTACTTCAGGCTTAGACAAGGGTCCTGTCCAACAGGAAAAACACACTGATGTGAGTTGAGTTTTAAGCACTCAGTAAGTCTTAATCCATGGTACTGTTACAAATGTGTTTTTAAATTTCTAATGATTAAAAAGAACCACTACTTTTTTGTAGAGTGGCTTTAGAAGCAAACATCCAAATTATAATTTACAAAGTAAATTACAAATAAGCATCATAACTAAAATGAGGTAATAATAAAAGTTACCTTTTTGATGAACTTTTCTACTATTTGAACCACATGCTTATAAAGCTGAAAAGAATAAAAGAAAATTACTGTTCAATCTACATTTCTCATTTCTTATCACTAGAAAATACTTAAAACCTTGATATCTGTACAGTTTAAATAATCAAGATAACACTGACTGAACCATGAGAAATAACCTATAATCCATAATTGAAAAAGTCTTTGTAACAAAACAGAAAGGAATAAACTAAAACAGAAAACTATAAAAATCCCCCCAAACAGAAGGTCCTTTGCTTAAGGTTTTAAAGCAGGATAGTAGGCAACCTTATGAGAAGGGTAAGACCAAATGGAGTCAGAACTAAACAACACAGTTTCTAAAATGAGCCATTTATTAAAAGTGTGATCTTGGGCTAGGCACAGTGGCTCACACCTGTAATCCTAGCATTCCAGAAGGCTGAAGTGGCTGGACTGTTTGAGCTCGGGAGTTTGAGACCAGCCTGATCTAGAGCAAGATCCTGTCTCTACTAAAAATAGAAAAACTAGCTGGGCATTGTGGCTACTTGAGAGGCTGAGGCAAGAGCATCACTCAAACTCAGGACTTTGAGGTTGCTGTGAGAGCTATGACGCTACCACCCTCTACCCAGGGCAACAGAGTTAAGATTCTGTCTCAACAAATATAAGAAATCAAATGTGGTCTTGGTAAGATATTAAATTTCATAGAACTTGAGTTTTGTCTCATTTTATTAAATAAAAACGAAGCTAAATACTTAGCTGGT
Source organism: Galagoides demidoff (assembly GCA_963574575.1). Taxonomy (NCBI): domain Eukaryota; kingdom Metazoa; phylum Chordata; class Mammalia; order Primates; family Galagidae; genus Galagoides; species Galagoides demidoff. The sequence goes on from CAUYQV010055313.1 coordinate 21,040, forward strand.
TTATTACAATGATTGAATAAAATAAAGAAAAAACTGCTTTGAAACAATATTTTATAATACCAAAGTATATAGTATTATCAGGAACTTTCATCAAAAACTTATTAGTGCTCTTTGACTCAGGTCTGAATTAACTGAATTCTGGTATGTTTAACAGTTACATTTTCAAAATTTCAAAAACATTTCTCAAATTGAATATATTTACTTTGTTCTTACCTTAATAGCTTTAATAGCAGCTTTAGTGATGAGAATCATCTTGGCTCTAGAGATGGGAGGTTTCATATCCATAAGTGAAAAAAGCTATAAAAAAAAAAGAAAAAAACCCATAAAAGGTAAATTTAGAGGTCAACACCCCCTGTTTTACAAAGATCTCTGCAATCTATTAATAAGAGAACAAGAAACTTTTGGGAATAGAAGTCTATAATCTGGCTAGAAAGTAAAGAAAAAAAATCATAAACCTAGAGGTGAAAACATCAAGAAATCTTCAAAACCTGTAACAAAAAAATTTAGTGAAACTTTACCCAACAACTCAAAAATGATGAATGGAAACACACTATATTCCTAAACGGAATGTGGCGATACTGTAACTCCCATCAGTACTTAATGCAATTTCAATCCAAAATTCACTGAGATTTTGAAGAACTTCAAATAATTCTAAGGTTCATTTGGAGAAAACATGTATGAAAATTGGGCAAGACGGCTCGGCGCCTGTGGCTCAATTGGCTAAGGCGCCAGCCACGTACACCTAAGGTGGCGGGTTCGAATCCCCAGCCCGGGCCTGCCAAACAACAATGATGGCTGCAACCAAAAAATGGCCCGGGGTTGTGGCAGGCGCCTGTGGTCCCAGCTACTTGGGAGGCAGAGTCAGGAGACTCGCTTGAGCCCAGGAGTTGGAGGTTGCTATGAGCTGTGATGCCATGGCACTCTACCCAGGGGGATAGCTTGAGGCTCCGTCTCAAAAA
>CAUYQV010055315.1:0-17921 GCA_963574575.1 Galagoides demidoff
GGCGCCTGTGGTCCCAGCTACTTGGGAGGCGGAGGCAGGAGACTCGCTTGAGCCCAGGAGTTGGAGGTTGCTATGAGCTGTGATGCCATGGCACTCTACCCAGGGGGATAGCTTGAGGTTCCGTCTCAAAAAAAAAAAAAATCTCCACATTGGTCAGGTGCAGTGGCTCATGCCTGTCATCCTAGCAGTCTGAGAGGCTGAGGCAGGTGGATTCCTTGAGCTCAGGAGTTCAGACCAGCCTGAGCAGAAGTAAGACCCCCATCTCTACTAAAAATAGATAAATTAGCCAGGCGTTGTGGCAAGCACCTGTAGTCCCAGCCACTCAGGAGGCTGAGGTAAGAGGATTGCTTGAGCCCCGGAGTTTGAGGTTGCTGTGAGCTATGATGCCAGGGCACTCTACCTGGCATGACAGAGTGAGCTTCTGTCTCAGAAAAATAAATAAATAAATAAATAAATAAATAAAACTTTTTTTTTTCTTTTTTGAGACCGAGCCTCAAGCTGTCCCCTGGGTAGAGTGCTGTGGCATCACAGCTCACAGCAACCTCCAACTCCTGGGCTCAAGTGAGTCTCCTGCCTCAGCCTCCCAAGTAGTTGGGCCCACAGGCGCCCGCCACAATGCCCGGCCATTTTTTGGTTGCAGCCATCATTGTTGTTTTGGCGGACCTGAGCTGGATTTGAACACGCCACCTTAGGTGTATGTGGCTGGCGCCTTAGCCACTTGAGCCACAGGTGCTGAACCAATAAATAAAACTTCTACATTGTCCCTTGAGAAAAGTTCCCCCACACACACACTGGCCAATTTCTTCTTGTAGCCTCCTCTTCTCTCCCACCTCCAGCCCTTCCCTCTCCTCTCCAGCATCACCGCTCACCCAGCTTGAAGTCTGTCCCAGACCTCTGTGCTCCTTGCTCCCTCCCTGTTATCCCCAAACCCCCTCTGCCTCCATGAAATGTCCCCACCATCCTTTACCTTGAGCCTCTCCTGAGGGGTTCTGAGACCCCCTTCCTTCCAGAAACACTGGTACGTACCCCACTCCTGCCCCTTCCACTGGGTTGGTGCCTCTCCCCTCTCTACTGCCAGACCCCCCAAGCTTTCCTCAGCTGAGCACTAATTACTGTGAAAATCAACCATTGCCAAGCATTAAATCATTGCCACGTACAATTTAGTGCACCATGATTTGTTTCTTTCTGTCCTCTGGTCCAGCCTTCAAGGAGACCATGGTCATTTTCAATTTACAAACAGGAAACCTGGAGCTCAGAAAAGGTGATGCACCCCGGTCACAGCTAGAAAGCACTGGGGATGGATAGGAACCTGATTCTGAACTCCCCAGGCACGTGCTGGCCCACTGCTGCAGATGATAATAGCCTGTTTACTAACATTTTGGGAAGCGATGTTCTGCTGGGCCCCTGGCTAATCGCTTGTAGGAATTAGTACCATGATGCGGGCTGGTGGCAGCTCCTCCCTCAGAGGATGGCCAGCTGGTATAAGGAGCTAACACAGGCAAAACCTTGGAACTATGTGTCTCATTTAGAGACTAAAGGGCAGTGGTATCATCATAGCTCACTGCAGCCTTGAATTCCTGGGCTCAGGCTAGCTAGCCTCCTGCCTCAGCCTCCCAAGTAGTTGGGACTACAGGTGCCTACCACTGCAGTCAGCTAAATTTTTATTTTTATTATTTTGGAAATAGGGTCTTTTTTTTTTTTTTTGAAACAGAGCCTCAAGCTGTCACCCTGGGTAGAGTGCCATGGCATCACGACTCACAGCAACCTCCAACTTCTGGGCTCAAGCGAGTCTCCTGCCTCCACCTCCCAAGTAGCTGGGACCACAGGTGCCCACCACAACGCCCAGCTATTTTTTTGTGGTTTTTTTTTTTTTTTTTGGTTGCAGCCATCATTGTTGTTTGGCAGGCCCTGGCTGGATTCTAACCCGCCAGCTCAGGGGTACTGGCTGGCGCCTCAGCCTCTTAAGCCACAGGCGCCGAGCAGGAAATAGCATCTTGCTCTATTGCCCAGATTCATCTTGAACTCCTGGCCTCAAATGATCCTCTCACCTCAGCCTCCCAAAGTGCTGGCATTACAGGCATGGGCCATCATACTCTGCCCTGTTCTTGCTGCTTTTGATAGACTTTATTTCTTAAATTGTTCTAGACTTACAGAAAAACTGAGAAGATAGTACAGAGAGTTCCCATATACCCTATGCACAGTTTCCCCAATAATTGATATCCTTAAGAATAGCATGATACATTTGTAACTATTGATGAACCAAAACACATTATTATTTTTTAACCTCATACCAGGCTGTAGTTACCTTATTATTAACTAAATTCCATTTCCTGAGCTTTTACCTAATGTCCTTTTCCTATTCTATGGTCCCATCCAGGCTGTCATGCTGCATTTAGTTGTCTGTTATTATTATTTTTTTATTAGCAATTATCATCTTACTAACTGGCTTACTCCTCAGAAGAACTCTGTGAGGTGTTTCTAGTTTGTTTTCTCACCTACAGACCCATTCTGCTGCCAGCTTTTAGGCAGGGGCCCCATCACCTAGTTTTGCCCCTAATGTCCTGCTCAAGGTGTTGTGACTGTGCTACCCTACAGCTTCAGGCAGTGCTGAGGCTCCCAGGCAGGCAGCAGCCCTAGAGAGCCTGTCTGGTCAGTGACGGGATGGAGAATGGCTTGGGAGGGAGCCAAGCAGGGACCTGAGGACTGCAAGGCCATCTCCAGAGGCCATGGATCCCGCCCCACTACAGCCTCAATTTCCTAGAAAGCTCCCTCCTCTCCTTCTCCACCACAGTCACTCCCGCTGAGCAAGCATCAATCCCTAGCTGTTGGCAAGGTAGAAGGCAGCTTCTGGGAAGCCCCCAGGGCTCCTGCTGGGAGGTGTCTCTCCCTCCCTTTGGAGCAGCAGTTTCCCCACAGCCCCTCATAGCCAGGTGGGTGATCTCACAGGTGGGTCCCTTTGCCTCCCTTGTATGAGGCCTGGGCCCTGTCCCGGTGGCAGGGCTGGGATTTATCATGGGCATCCATGGTATTTATGGGGTCATGAGCCTAGGCCATGCCTGGGGACACTGTGGAACCAGGTCAGTGGCCACAGCCCAAGCCTGACCTCCCAGGCCCATGGCACAGTTGTGACTTTGGGATAGAGTGCAAGGCCAAACTGTCCACTTCAAGGTAGTGATGGAATGCTGGTGGAATCCTGTCCCCACCTTAGCCAGGAAGGTGCCAGGACCCCTCCCCTAGATCAGGAGCCAGAAGAGCTGAGGCTGCCCTTCAGCTAGGGACAGGCAGGCCCCCACCATCTTACTACATAAGGGGCAGGGAGGAGCGTGCACAGGAATCACCTGGCCTTCCAGGTGAGCTGCAAGTGCCGATCCTGCAGGGCTGGGGCTGGCCAAGTCTGCACTTCTAAGCACACAAACCCCTTGGAGTGCTAGGGCTCCAGTGGGTTTTGAATCTGCAGCTTCTAAGTTGTGTGACTTTGAGCAGCTGGCCTGACTTTCTGACCCTCTGTTTCCTCATCTGCAAGATGAGGAAGATGTCCCCAACCTGGCCATATGCATGGGAGTGCTGGGGGTAGGGTGCTCCCACCACACCCACAGGATGCCCAGGCTGTTCTGGACCAACAAGGAGGGCGAATACCAGTGTGGCTGAGAGGGTAGGCGAGGAAGACACTAGAAACTGTGGGCAACCAACTGCAACTTCAGGGACAGGGAAGGTACTGGCACCCTCCTTTCCAGAGCCCTCGGAGATGGATTGCCACGTCCCAAAGGAGGACATTGGGGCTTGGGTAACAACTTGCTCATGGTCTCACAGCTTGTAAAGGCTAGGAAGAGCTAAAGCCAGGTCGTAGACCTGCGCCAGGCTCAACTGTCAGGCTCCAAGGGCCTCAGGAGCCAGGACAGGCCCAGTAAGGTGTCAACATCCTGGGGGTCCCTGCCGTCTCAATCCTGCACCTAGTGTAGGTCCTGGCAAAGCAGGCCCAGGCTATCCCAGAAAACAAGGAAGGCAGAGGATGGGGCAAGGGCCAGCTTGCTCAGCCTCCTTGGCCGTGAACTATGTCCCTGCTGACTGCTCGGGTAGAATCCTTCCGCCTGCTGGACAGTGAGGTTTGTTGCATCCATTTTATTAAGTAACCAGGATGCTCCGATTCTGTGTCTTCTCCCTGACCTGCCCCCTTAGGCTTGGACTTCAGGCTTCATGTCTGTTGCGAATTCAGCACCATGGACTTCCTGCCCACTTAGACATCATCCACCTTCCTGCCTCTGTCTCCTGCCCCTGGGACCCAGTCCAGCCCCCTGCAGCTCAAACTGAGATCACCAAGGGTAGTGTCAGTGTTCCCCACTTTCTGGGGAGAGCAACTGCGGGGGAGCTTCATCTGCCCCGAATTCCCTGCCACAGAGCCCACCCCAGTCTCATGGGCCCTTCTCCCTGCAGACAACCCTTTCAGCTCCTACCACAGGGAGGGGCACGTTTCTATCATGAGGCTGCTCTGAGAACCAGTTCATGGGGAGCACAGCCTATAGACTGGTCCTGGAGCTGCACTGGCATTGGGCCTGTCCCAGTGCCCGCTCCTTCCTGTAGCCCCAGTGGCCCATACTCCTATAGGAGGCCTCACTGACTCCTCTCCTTCTCAGATGGCCCTTCTATTTATTTTTTCTTTATTTATTTATTTTTTCAGACAGATTCACTCTGTCACCCTGGGTAGAGTGCTGTGGCATTATATCCCACAGCAACCTCAAACTCCTGGGTTCCAGTGATCCTCTTGCCTCAACCTCCTAAGCATCCAGGACTACAGGCACCCACCATGACAACTGACTAGTTTTTCTATTTTTAGTAGAGACAGGGTCTCACTCGTTCTCAGGCTAGTCTCAGACTGCAGAGCACAAGCGATTCTCCCACTGTGGCCTCCCAGAGTGTTAGGATTACAGGCATGAGCCTGGCCCTAAGATGTCCTTTCAAAGGCAACAGCAACAGAACCCAACTGGCAGCCTTGGATGGGGCAGCCCTGCCCTTCTGCTCTCACTACCAGGGTGTTGCTGTTACCACCTTCGTGCTCCTAAACTCAGGTTCCCAAAGAACCCCCAGAGTCTTGTGTCTGGCCCCATCCGTTAGGTAGGGATAGCTGGCCTCCAAGTCCCTCCAGCACCTTATGAGCTTATGCAGAAATAGTTCCTAGGATTGGGCTTGATTTTTACCATGAAGAGTCCTGGCCTTGGGTGGGTAGAAGACCACCTGAACAACTCCAGAAGGAAGCAGGCAAGTGCCCCGTGTGGCTGCAATCAACTGTGAATCTGAATGCTGGTCTTGGCATTCTAGGGTAGCCTCATTTCTGATTCAACCAATGATAATGTGTTCAGAGTAATTCTGTGTTTGAATTCCTTATATATCAGCAACTTTTCCAGAAGGCAAAGTGGATAAACTTGGGGCATATTTAGGTTTTCTCTGTAATATACAAATAGAGGTGACATGCTATTGCATAACCCTTGTTCTATTAAATAACATAGCATATGGCTTTTACATACCATGCACAGATCTCTGAATTTTTATGTTCCCTGCCTGACATTCCATCAGATGTAGAATGATGTCACTGGCAATAACCAATTAGGGTGGCTTCTTTCTCGTATCAGCTGTGTGCTGCTTCCTGAGCCAAGAGACACTGACCTGTGAGATGAGGGGCTCCTGTGGTGGGACCTGCTGGGTGCTGGGGTTGGGTCACCTACTTTTGCTTTCCCCTGTGGGGGCTCAGGGGCTCCGTGGTCTCTGGGGGTCAGGAAGGGAGGAAGGCAGACATCTGCTCTCCTGGAACTCCCTCTCTGTCAGTAGGGACGGTGGAAGGGGGAATGCAGCCCTCCCTGAGACTCTGCAACCAGAGGCACACTGCTGAGCAGACTGGGGTCTGGGGCTCTCCCAAGTGCACTGGCTGCGGCCTACAAGGCATGCCATTGTAGGCTTGGGCCCTGGGGAGGGAGGAAGGCATGAATTCCAAATCAAGAAGTGACATGTGCAGCTCTCCACCCATCAGCACAGGGCATCAGTCTGTCCTAGTCAATACACCCAGTTTTCCCTGCCTGCTGGGCTGGCAATAGCTGAGACTTGGCCCTGCTCCTGAGTCCTGTATCCTTGTGTTCACGCTTCCTGCCCGGTGGCTCTGAGCCAGCTGCACCTGACCTTCTTCTACCAGGTTCAGTTCTCGTGCATGTGAGCCCCTGGCTAGAGACTCACTCCACCGCATGCAACTGGGACTGCAAGTGAGTCTGGGGCAGGGGGACATTTGCACTCTCACACGTGCTCAGGCCTGTGCCTGGGCTCTGGGCCTCATGGGCTGGAGATAGCTCTTCCCCTGGGCAGGGTGGTGGTGATCCTCAGGTCACTGCAGTGATGTTGCCAAGGCCCCAGGACATCATGAGCTCTTCAGGGCCAGTGCACTTTGAGGACTCCTATGGGCAGGAACCCATGCTGGACCCACAGGAGTGGGACTTGTGCATGGGCTCCTCAGGTATTGGCCCCCCTACCTCTGCTGAAGAGTGTGCTGGCAAAATGGGGAAGCTCTGGCTATAGGGAGGGCAGGAGATGGTGCAACTGCATTCAGTGGGGAACAAAGCAAAGACAGACACAGTCCTCCTCATCTGCAGAAAGGCTGTTTCAGCACTGCCTGGAGTGGTTACAAAGGTGGTGCGCAGGAGAAGGTTGCAGGACTCACCCACCCCAGGAGCCTTCAAATCCCTTCTTTGGGGTGGGCTCCAGCAGTTACACCAGTCTGTCTTCTTCCGTGGGTGGTCCCTTTGCTGCTGGCTGCTACCCTTGTCCTAGGGTTTGATGTCTTTGTGGGCCTGAGCCAGATCTGGGCCCAGAAGCTCCAGGAAGACAACAGAGAATGGGCTCAATAAACCATGATTGCAAACCTATTGAAAGCAAATGTGGAGAAGTTATGTGACAACTTGTCTGAGAAACTTCTTCCTTCTGTCCTTCCAGAATTGTGGCTGCTTTTATAAATACTTAATGTATGCTATACTCTAAGTAGAGTCCAGTGTCTCCCAAGGCTGAATTTGAGAGACTTTGCCTCCCAGAGAGGAAAGGTGACATTTGGGAACAGAATAAGGCAAGAGAGTCCAAGAGCAGCAGGGAGTCAGGAACCTGGCAGGAAGGAGTGGCCTGGGAGGGTCTGTCAACTTCCCACAAACACAGGAGTCCAAAGCAGCCTGTGTGGCTGCTATCATGAACAGGAGGAATCTAGGAACAAAAGAAACAGCCCTGAGATGAAGGAGCTCTTCCCATGCCCAGATCTCAGCTGGCCAGCCTGTCGCTAAAGGCTTCGGGGCAACATTTCCCACCACTAGCCTCCCTCCCCCGTCCCTGGGCTTCTGGGACTAGTCCATACAGGAGGGGTCAGCACAGGTTGGATGGCAGCTTGTCAGCCCTGATGCTGCCTGCCACAGCAGGCACGGACCCCAGACGTGCCAGTGCTGGCTATGCTGCTAACCCCAGGCGACCTGTGAACAGCATGGCCCTTCATCTCCAATTTTGGCAGCAAAGACTTCTCTAGACATGTTGATCTAGGCTAGGAAGGGACGGTGGTGGGGCAGGGGACAGAAGGTGGGGACAAGGACAAGAATCTGGAAGGGAAGCCTGAACTTGGCTTCAGATACCTCTCTGTGTCTCTGGTAGGTGGTGAGTTTGCAGAGCCTTTACAGAGGGAACTAGAGTACTCAGGTCAGGCTGCAGACACGATACCACGTGGGGGCCCAGCTCTGGCCTACTCAACCTTTTCTGTCTTCAGGGTACTGGTCAAATATACGGATTCCAAAGCCAGGTTGCCTAAGTCACAACCTCTGCCTCTTAAAGAGCTGTGATACCCAGTGAGTTACAGAACTTCCCCACACTTCTGTTTCCTCATCTGTATAGTGGAAATAATGCCTATCCCCATAGGGGTGTTGGATAAAATTAGTTGATAAGAATGCTTAGAATAGTAGATAGCTGTTATCCAGTATCTGCAGAACGCCATTAACAACTCACTAGATTCTTCCTCCTGCTCCTAAACCTAATACTTACCTACTTCAGTTTTCTTTTGTATGTGCAAGTTTATAGGCCAGGGTTGGGGGACGCTGCTGCCTTCAGGTTTTTCTGGCTAGACATAGCACAAGGGAGCACTGAGGCAGGAAGGCCCAGACACCTGCTATGGAAGTTAGTCAAGTGACTTCCCTTCCTGGGGCTGTCTTCCCATCTGAAGCTAATGATGGCCAGTCCTGCCCTGCCCAGCCTTCTGGCTGGCACAGGGGGATAAAGGAGGTATTCTTTCCATAGGGCCTGTGTGATATAAGTGAGGGTTTTTATTAATAGCTTGGCTGTTTGGGCTCACCAACTGTAGCTCAGTGGTTAAGAGCGCTGGCCACATACACCGGAGCTGGGGGGTTTGAATCCAGCCTAAGCCTGCCGGACAACAATGACAACTGCAACCAAAAAATAGCCGGGCATTGTAGTGGACACCTGTGGTCCAAGCTGCTTGGGAGGCTGAAGCAAAAGACTTGCTTAAGCCCAAGAGTTGGAGTTTGCTGTGAGCTGTGATGCCATAGCACTTGACCGAGGGTGACGAAGTGACTCTGTCTCAAATATATATATATATAGCTTGTCTGTTTGAAGAAGCTAGGCTGACTTGCTCTTGGTTCTGGTCCCTTCCAGCATCAAGCATCAACTCTTGCTTCTTCTCCCTCCATTATCCAAGCACATTATCAGGATAATTTTAATAGCACAGGAGGGTGTTTCCATGAGTGGCATTATGTACCAGTTGGAACCTCATTGTGTAAATGACTTTTCTCTTTTCACTTTTTAACACAAGGGTAGAGATCATGTTGTTTCCTCCCATTGTATTCTCTAAATTGTGGTTGAATGATGACATATTTGATGTCCTTTTGATGAAGACCTATTCTATCGTTAAGGATAACACATATTGAACACAATTATATAAGCATATAGTTCTTTGAATACCAGTTTCTGGAAAAACATTCTCAGGTAGAACTGCCAAGTCAAAAGCCACACCCTTACTGTGGGGCCATAGGACTACACCAGCATCTGCCCACCCCTAGCCTTGCCACCACAGACCCATATCAGCCTAAATCTTTGCCTGTCTGAGCAGCATGAGACAACAGCATTAGTGTTTTAACGTGGCTCATTTTGATTAGAAGCCAAGTATCTTTATAGCCACTTGTATCTTATCAATTACCCTTCATGTCTTTTATCTACTATCCACAATCTTTCCTTGTTTGTAAAGAGCTTTCACAAGTCAAGGGGTCAGAATCCTCATCTTAAAAATTTCCCATCGAACTGGCCATTGGCTGTTCTTGGTGTGTATGGCTTGTATGAGAGGATTATGTAACAACAAATGTTTTACCTGATTTATTTATTTATTTATGTATTTTTTGAGACAGAGCCTCAAGCTGTCACCTGGAGTAGAGTACTGTGGCATCACAGCTTACAGCAATCTCTAACTCCTGGGCTCAAGTGATTCTCCTACCTCCACCTCCCTAGTAGCTGGGATTACAGGTACCTGCCACAACACCTGGCTATTTTTTGTTTGCAGCCATCACTGTTGTTTGGTGGGCCTGGGGTGGATTCAAACCCGCCAGCTCAGGTGTATGTGGCTGGCACCTTAGCTGCTTGAGCCTCAAGCGCCGAGCCATATTTTTATTTTCAAATATAGGCAATGACCCTCCCATACTCTATATAATCAGAAAAGTGCCCATTTGTTTTTGTGTGACAATGCAATTATTTCTTTCCTGCTTTCAGGCGCACATAGGTGCATCCTTTTAGCAAGTAATATTTAAACTATGCACATATTTTTGTCAACACTTCTATCAAAGGAGTCTCATCATTGAAACAAAGGTAGAAAACAGACGAACAATGGAGCCCGCTGCAGCACTGGGTTCCCTGAACTTTCTCTGGAGGGACACAATCTAAGCTTTGGCTTTCCTAGATAGCAAAACTTAGTCTGAATTTTACCCAACTTAAAGCTTTTTTTCCTCCCCTATTACCACCTCCTGGTGTGAGCAGGCACCTGCTGAGTTTTGAGAGTGGCTGAGTCAGACCCACAGGGATGATAACAAACCACTCTTGCTGACCTGTGGCAGGAAACAGAGCTGCTCATGGCCTTAGGTTTTATCTCTTCCTGTCCTTTGGGGAGGAGGCAGGGCTGTGGCTACACCTGCGTGAGATCAAGGGCCTCCCTACTCTCCATCTCCCCCACTCCAAGCTCCTACAGACTTACTGCACATTGAGACCTATAGTACGTTGAGATCAAATACTTTTATGGTGCTTTGTTCTAAATAAAGGGAAGAGGATACTTCTCAGCCTGTTACTTCAGCTGAAGTAAAATTTAACATCTTAAAGTGTGGCTCCATGGCCGCGCATGAGCATTTCATGGAAAAGTGCCAATTCTGCCCAGCAGTGGGAACACTAGATACCCACTCAGATCAACCTCAAGTAAGCCACCAACATGCCAGATTATACATGTACATATTTTAAAACATTTAAACCATCGTTGAAGTAACTTGGGAGGAAAGGCATGCAGGTAGGCCAAAACTAAAGTAAAAGCCAAAACTCTGGCAAGAAAAGCCAGCTTCTATTTTAGTAATTTCTACAGAACTCTGGAGATTGTGACATTCTACTTTGACAAGTACAGGGCATTGCAGGTCAAGTGCAGAGCCTGCCAGAGGCACAAGTCTAGATACAGGCCTCCAGAGGGCTAAGTCCTCAGTGTTAAGAGCAAAGGAGAAGTAAATCCATTGCACAGAAGGAGCCCCAAGGAATCTTGCCTATCTTGATCTTGGGACTGGTTGGACTGGGGAGAAAAAACAAAAAAAACCCTGGTGTTTACAGTCCAAATTCTTAGACTGATGGGGAGAAGCTGGTGGGCAGTGGATGAGGGGGGTCAATCTGGAAAAAAAAAAACCCTTAAGAGCTGAACTTAATTTATAGTGATCTACAGACTTCAAGAAGAAGCAAATGTGAATTATATCTGAATGAATTCTCACAGATAAAGTTACAAATAAAATGTGAAACTCACAGTCAGAAAACACAATAAATGATAAGGGGTGAAAAGTTACAGTACAAAGTGGAAAGACAGTTGCAACACATTCTTGACAAAAGATTCATATCCAAAATGCATTAAAAGCTGCTACAATCTGTAAAAAAAAAAAAAAGGCAACACAAATAGAAAAATAGACAAAAGACATAGGTATTTCACAAGAGAGAAACTCACTCAAATTGTCTGTACATGACAGGAAAGATGCTCACCCATAATAGTAATGTGAGTGTAAAAATTAAACTTCAAGACACAATTATATACCCACTGAACTGGCAAAAATTAAAAAATTAGAGAATACTAAGAATTACTGAAGGTATGGAGACAGGACCTCTCCTTGGGTGACAACCTAAAAAAACAAAAACCCTTGCACCAGAATCACAGAAACATGGCTTATAATAGCAAAATAACAACAAAACCCACAAACAACAAAAACGAGAAATAATCCGTATGTCCATTATCAACAATAGAACACACAAATACATTCTGATATATTCCTACAAAGGAATCCTATAATGAATACAAGGTAAGGGTCAATCTGTCCAAGGTTTATCTCTTGCAAACAGGCCTCCAAGAAAAGGAGTTGGCTTCTTACAAGGCTCTGTGGAACTCAACCATTGCCAAGTGCCTAAGATACTGATCAATTAATTATAAGGCTTGGACCCTGGGCCTCTAATTATTGTCAGAGGGGCTAGTGCTTCTCCAACTGTGAATGCAATGCAGTAAGTTCAGCAGCTGGCTGACCACATCAAATAACTGGTATGGCAAAACTTGAACCCTGGCAGGGCACAGTGGCTCGTGCCTGTAATACTAGCACTCTAGGAGGCCAAGGTGGGTGGATCACCTGAGCTCAGGAGTTCCAGACTGGCCTCAGCAAGAGTGAGACCCCTGTCTACTAAAACCGAAACTTAGCCAGGTGTTTCAACGGGCACCTGTAGTCCCAGCTACTCAGGAGCCTGAGGCAAAAGGATCACTTGAATCCAAGATTTGACATTGCTGCGAGCCATGATGCCAGAGCACTCTACCCAGGGAGACAGCTTTAGACTCTGTCTCAAAAATAATGGTAAAGAAAAAAGATTGACTTATATAAAGTTCAAAATTTAAAAAAAGAAACCAATAGGCCAGGTGTGGTGGCTCATGCCTGTAATCCTAGCACTCTGGGAGGCCAAGGCAGGTGGATTGATTGATTGAGCTCAGGAACATTGTGGTGGGTGCCCGTAGTCCCAGCTATTTGGAAGGCTAAGGCAAGAGGTTCCCTTGAATCTAAGAGTTTGAGGTTGCCGTGAGCAATGATGCCACGGTACTCTACCAAGGGTGACAAAGTGAGACTCTGTCTCAAAAAAAAAAAAAACCCCAGTATGGTAGTAACATTATTTAAAAAGCAAAGGGATGATCAATACCAATTTTAGGGCAGTGGTTTTGTCTGCAGGGACAAGGATGCTTCACGAAGAATGCACAAGAATACACTGAGGCCTAATGCCTTCTTTAGCTTAAAATATTGGTTAGACCCAGGCATAGTGGCTCATGCCTGTAATGCCAGCACTTCAGGAGGCTGAGGTGAGTGGATCACCTGAGCTCATGAGTTCGAGACCAGCCTGAGCCAGAGCGAGACCCCTCATCTCTAAAAATAGCCAGGCATTGTGGTGGGCGCCTGTAGTCCCAGCTACTTGGGAGACTGAGGCAAGAGAATTGCTTGAGCCCAAGAGTTAGAGGTTGCTGTGAGATATGATGCCAGGGCATTTTACCAGGGGCGACAAAGTGAGATTGTCTCAAAAAAACAAAACAAACAAACAAACAAAAAAAAAAAAGAAGTTGGTTAAAAATCTGTTCCAAATTTTCACATATAGGTGAGATCTTAGCCTTTATGCTGCAGAGACCAGCAACCTCCCTGCCTCACTGCGATCTGCTGGGCCTCTCCCCACTTTGCTACCCTACTTCTTCTGCCTCCTCTGTTCCCCTCCAGCTGCTTTCTCACCTCTCCTCACTGCACTACAGACAGTGGGGTTGCCAGCACCTCTGCTTACACGGGCAATCCTCACTCACTTCTTAGCAAACTTCTACTTCTTCAAAATGCAGTCGTGGCACCTCCCCAATTCACCCGAATTTCTAAACAGCTGCACCCCCCTGTCGGTACCTCTATCAGAAGGCCAGTGTCACGGCTGCATTCTTCTGTATATGCCCACCTCCCTACCTGGATTATGATCCAGCCACTTTGTGTCACCAGAGCTTTAATGTCAGATTTGAGAAAGGAAAAGATAGAGCCACACCAAAGCTTTGTACCACAGGTGTCAAATGTCAAGGACCACCAAGGCCCCCAGCAGTGTCATGGGTGTCAGGGCAGAGAGAAATAGAGAAAATACAGAGTAACCAACGTTCATGAGTGCCTCTGAGTGATCTCTACACATCTGCTCACTTAACTGTCTAATAGTCGTATGAAGCAGCCCCAGGAACTCATTTTTCAGATGTAGAAACAGACATAAAGGCACACAGCATAGAAAGCTGCAGAACAGGGATTCAAACCCAGGCTCTGGCTCCAGAACCTGCACCTGACAGGGATACTGCATTCCCAGGAAGCCATGGAGTGGGTTATCAGATGGCCATGCCTGTTCCAGATGGCAGTGGAGTCATCAGCTTGTCTCTGAAGCCAGATGGCTTAAAATCCCAGTTCCACAACGTATAGGTGGCCTGAAGCTAAGGGATTCCTCCTCCTGTCTGGCAAGGTCATGCTGTGGTACCAGGAGTTGTTGTCCAGCCAGTGCTATTGGGGAGACTGATATCCCTATACTGCCCCCAGGTGACATTCTTGGTTAGTGCTCCAAGGTCTATGACAACATAGACACCCCATCACCTTCAACAGTGGTGGGATACAGGGTTTGATCATCAAAGGGCTCAAGGTGATCAAAGGTGCAGGTAGGGTGCCCTAAGCACGAATCCCACACACCATCACGTAGAATGATTTCCCTTTGGACACCTAGGACTACTGGCTGTTCCTGAACCCTAAATAAGAACTCGCTATCCCAGCCTGGGCATGGTGGCTCACGCCTATAATCCTAGCACTCTGGGAGGCCAAGGTAGGTGGATTGCCCTGCGCTCACAAGTTTGAGACCAGCCTGAGCAATAGTGAGACCCTGTCTCTAAAAATAGCCAGGTATTGTGGCAGGCACCTGTAGTCCTAGCTACTTGGGAGGCTGAGGCAAGAGAATCGCTTGAGCCCAAGAGTTTGAGGTTACTGTGAGCTATGAAGTGATGGCACTCTACCAAGGGCGACAAAGTGAGACTCTAACAACAACAACAAAAAATCGCTAGCCTAATGATAGGGGTCCAGAAAAGGCAAGCCCTTTAGAACCCACCAGCTCCCAACCAAGACCTACTTCCAAAAGGTTCACCTACAAGGCAGCTGAGGCAAAATCTGGAGCTCTCCAACCATATTAGCTGAAGTAACTAACAATCTGTCAAACCCCCTGCTTTACACATCACGGATAGAGACAGGCATGCCCTGGGCTTTGGACTAAGCCCCACAGTTGAATCTCTCAATCTGATACTCAGCAGCAGTGTGCCATCAGGTGAAAAGATGAATGACAGCAATGAATACATGGTCTTGCCCTTTAGATTAAAATCTAGTTAAGACAATGCACAAACACCCTCCAGAGGCATGAATCATGGACTGAGTGAGGCCACTTACCTGGCAGGACAGGGAATGGGTGCTAGAGAAAGCTTCCTGAAGGAAAGAGAAACCATACAGTAGTAATAACAGGAGCAGTAGTTATATATATCCTAATATATGACATTTATTACGTGCAGTCCCTGTCCTAAGCACTTGTCATGTTCATTTAATCATGTTTGCTTAATTCTTACAGTAGCCCTAATACATACAAAATCCCACCTACGGATGAAGAAATTGAGAAGCTAAAGAATCTTCCCAAGTGCCTGCAGCTACTAAGCCAGGGTTCAAAGCCAAGGAATCTGGTTCCAGTCTTTACTCCCACCTTCTGCCCCATATCAAACAGGAAGAGGCATGAAGCCCCACGCAGTGTGCAGGGAAGAAGCTGCTCAGCTGCTGACAGCCAAGCACAAGGGTGTTTTAAATGAACAAATGTAAGCTGGTGTCTGGCACACAGTGCTTCTGTTGATATCAGTGGACAGATGGAGGGACAGACAAGATGTGTTCAGAGTTTTATGACCCAAACATTAGGCTCCCACAAGCCAGGACAGCACCAAGTCCCAGTTCTAGGGCAGTGGTTCAGAACTGCTTGGGTGTGGGGAAGAGTAGTCACTCTGAAGCAGATCTTAAGGATGCATGTTAACATCCAACACCAGAAACCATTAGAAGGCTTTAGCGCTGCACTAGCTCCAGGATGTCCTGACCCCATGCCCACCAATCTTTCCCCCTAAGTGACACTGCTCTACCACCTGCAAACCATAGCTGTTATCAGCCCACCTTTCACTTAGTAGTTGTCCTAACTCCTATTTAAGTCTGTCCTGCCTTGAAGTGTTCCAAACACTGCCTCACCATTCCACTCTTGCAGACACCCCTGAGTACTAACCCAAGTAAGAGGCTGTGTGCTCCAGTGAACCTGCTGGAGCAGGTTCACTGGAGCACTATTTACAAACAGCTAAAACTTTGACATGTATAAACAGGTAGCTCCATGAACTATTAACATTAATCATGAAATATTTAACAGAGCTAAGTTAAAAAGTTAAATGGTTTCTTTACTGTGAGACTTTGCAGAGCTTTTACTAGCTAGTGAGCATCTCCCGAAGGAGACATGGCACACTCACACTTAACCTGACCACAGAACACTGGCCCCACAAAACACGCGTGGAAATCTCGTTATACCAAAACACTGACTACTATACTTTGCCCCCAGAGCCCCCTCCAGGTAACAACCCAGTTCTTAGCTCCCCTTCCCAGCACATTTTCTTATCTAATTATCCCTGACTTCCACTTCCTCACTTCGACCCACTCCAAGCAGGCTGCCAGCCCTAGCACTGCCCTGGGATGAGCTCCTGAGGGTACGAAGGACCATTGTAGGTTGCACGGGCTGCTTCTTGTTCCTTCACACTTTGCTCATTCCAGCCTTGGTGCCTTCTCCTCTCCCATTTTAGGTCCCTGTCATTCTACCTTCAGCTTTGACATCACCATCTCTGGCCCTTTCCTAATCTCCCAATCTAAAGCAGCCATGGGACCCTATGGTAATTCCCCACCAGGCACATTCCTTATCTGACCTTGTTTATTGCTCCCTGGCTCGCTCCTAGAAAAAGCTCTACCTCCACTCTAATCTTCCCTACATGTCTCCCTCCCTCCCTCCCAGGTTTGTGTGAGAGGCCAAGTCCCTAGAAACACAAGATCAAGACCTGCAGGAACATGGAATATTTCTTCTGACAAATGGCTTATAGATTTATTTTTATTTCTGCTATGCAACTTTAAAAAAAAGTAAGAGATACATGCAAGGAAAGGGACCCTCCCTTGACCTCCCCTGCTCAGGTGTTCCAGGTACAGACAGACACAGGGAGGTGGTTATATTTATTGTTTTCTTTTTTTAATGAAACTAGATCACTGCTTACAAAACCCTGCACAAGCTCTCCTGCCCAGCCCCTTCACAGTTCCCGTCGCTCAGCCTCTCCCGACTCATAGGAACTAAAACAAAGTGGGTACAGAATAGCAACCACTACATTGTTGATTCAACAAATGACATGAGGAGAGAGGTCCTGGGCTCCAACTCTGGGCCTTCAGAGAGTGACAGTTCTTCCTCCACAGCTGTTCCTGTGGGGCCTAGAGGTGCACGGATGAGGGTAGTCCATGCTGCCATGGCTCTCAGGCCACCACCCAGACCAGAGTGAAATGATGTGAATGTCCCACCCACAGATGCTCCCCAAACCCCTGTACTCTCCCCCCTCCCCCCACCCCTAGTGCTACCCCTCTACTGAGATGAGGCCCAGCTTCTGTGAAAAGAAGCGGGGCCTACAGGCTGTAGAACTTGAGGCTCCTGTCCATGCCTGTCGAAGCAATGAACTTGGCGTGGTGCCCAAAGGCCACCCCGGTTGTCAGGCCACTATGTTCTGAGGAAAAAGACAAGAGACAACTGTGAGAAGGCTTGTCCCTCTTTAGTCTGAACAATGACTGCTAATAACAAAGCTCATAATACAACCAGTCCTCCCCACACTGTGCACTCTCCAGGGCAAGATTCCAGTCTGACCCACTCGCCACGTGTCTCCCATCCTCCTGCGTCTGGGTACTCCATTTTTCATTGGTGGATAAAAGAATAAAGCAGTGTGGGCGGCACCTGTGGCTCAAAGGAGTAAGGGCCGGCCCCATATGCCAGAGGTGATGAGTTCAAACCCAGCCCCAGCCAAAAAAAAAAAAAAAAACAAACAAAAAACTGCAAGAATAAAGCAGTGTCCATACTCATTTTCACCTAAGCTGTCTAGGCAAATCTGATTCAGTTACGGGAAACATCTGAGTGTTCAACTTGTTGATATACATTTAGTTCTAACTCCTTGCTTATAACTGGAATATTCAGTTAGCTTGTCCTAGCTCATGGGATTCTAACTCCAGGGCACTTGGGCCCCTAACATAGGGCAGGGCTGGATCAGTGCTGGGGAACGCTCTTCACAGGAGTCAAGAAATTCATGATCAGTCAAGAAAAGTGCCAATCTTGATCATTTTCAGAGTGTTTTTTGGCTCGGCGCCTGTGGCTCAATCGGCTAGGGCGCCAGCCACGTACACCTAAGGTGGCGGGTTCGAATCCCCAGCCCGGGCCCGCCAAACAACAATGATGGCTGCAATCAAAAAATGGCCGGGCATTGTGGCGGGCGCCTGTGGTCCCAGCTACTTGGGAGGCAGAGGCAG
>CAUYQV010055317.1:0-17759 GCA_963574575.1 Galagoides demidoff
TGAGAGAAGCACTGGATTCAGCCATGTCTGGGTCAATCAGACCCTTTCAGTTATCTAAGTCAATAAATTCCTTCTTTTAATGATTTTCATTGAGAGAGGATACCTGGAAAGGTGAGGTCTAGGAGAACAGGTCTTCTCAAGAAGACCCCAAGGATACACCTGCAGGGTCCTCCCCATGGTGACTCAGCTCTTAGGAATTTGTAGAAACTTAACTTCCTGGAACCTGGAAATTTCTGCTTCTGTGAAATCCTGTAATTCTGTGGGGACTGGAACAGCTTCTCCAGCTTGATTCAAATTGACCAGTAAGAAAGTTACTCATGGGTTGGAACTTTCTGACTCGAAATAAAAAGAGAAAAACCAAGCCAGTCAGAGAGCATGGCCATTTTAAGATTTTAGATTTACTGTAGCTCCGCTGGCTGAATAAAGCCTTTCCCCTCTTACCTATGGTGTTTGGGTGTTCGTTCTCTCCATTAAGCCTCGTTTTCCTGCAACAGAATGAGCTTTCATTTGCAATCCAAAACAGTCTTGACCAATACAACTGTCACAGTGAGAAAGCTGAATTCCTGTTGGGTTTTGATATCAGTGCACTTCATAATTACTCCAACAGCGGGTAAATCACCATAAGTCAATCTAATAAACAACCATTCCACTTCCCCTGCCGTTTCTTCTTCAGTAAATAAACCACAAACACATGAATGAATTTTGTTTTCTTTGAGAGTTTGAAAGCTTCTCTCTTGGCAGTGCCTATTGTTTAAAATAGCCTGAGTACTAAATGGGATGTTTAGGTAGGAAGGTTAGAAACTAGGCAAGGTGCTAATCCTCTTGACATGTTTGAGTCTGATTATAAGTGGGAAATATATGCCACGTTGGAATTGGTTTTAAAAATCTTTTCACACCTCTTGAGAAGTCTAATAAATCTGAAACTCTGTTAGTAAACAAAAGACCAGATCACAGAGGTCGTGGGAACTTAGGAAAGAGTAATCATTACAGAATGGCAAACTTCACTAAGAAAAAGTTGTACCTAACTAAATTCATTTCTTATTTGCTAACCAACATGGCAGTTTGTTCTTTGTTCCCAGAAATATGCAAGTGAAGGAGAGAAGATGGATCATTTAATCAGGATGTAGTAGAAAGAATTCTGCCTTTCAGGAAGAAGTTAGACTGGTTTCTCGGTTCCTTTTAATTTTCATATCCTGACTTTGTAATTCCAGTGTTTTATGTGTAGCAGATATGAACTTTCCCCCTAATTAATTACTATCTTATCATCTCTTTAGGATATCAACCCCCCTCCACTTATAATTTATGATTATCATTACCGTACTCTGAATCATGTTTATTTGAACCTGAAAAAATTAAATCTTGTTTTCAAAAAAGTAAAAGTAGAAGGCACCTGAATTGTTTCCAGTTTTAGCCCAAAGCTAAGTTCCTGTTGCTGTTTTTATTTAAAAAATCTAAGAACAGAGGATTTAGATGTGAATGGAAATTGAGAGAAACTGCAATTCATTTTTTCTAGTTCCTGTTCTTTGTTATTCTTGGCTGCACTATTGTCATAGCTTAGAAGATTGAAAAGAAATGCCATTAGTTCTTTGTTTTGTAAACACTGGCTTCTTTTCCTTCCTCACTACAATATCCGACACATCTGCTTTCTATTTCTATATTATAATTACTAGTATCTTTTCCATAGCTCCATTCTTCCTTTAAAATTCCTCATCTTTACGAAGAAATGACCCACAGCTAATATGGCCTCCCTGACTCCCACTGGTGACCTGCCTGTACTATCTGCTAAGTTGAATTAAATTGAGAAAGGGCAGGGTTAACAGCTCATTCAAAAGTGCGAGTTGAATCCCTCAGCATTTCTATAACCTCTTTTAGCTTGACTTCCTTACTACAGAGGCCAGAAGATGAACTCCATGTTTCCTGGCCTCCCTTGCAGCAGAGGAGTCTATATGAAGTCCAGCTTCTGCCACGCTGACAAAACCACTCCAAACCGGAAGGTGGAAGTGAACAATCTGCTCTGTGGCCACATAGTGGGAGATCTCCTGGAAAGCAGAAGCATCCAATTCTGGAGCCCAGTTGCTAGAATTACAGGTTCCAAGTGACAGGAGGCCATACCACTGGAGAGGATACCGGGAAGGGTGAGGTCTAGGAGAATAAGAGGTCTTCTTGGGAGAGAATACCCAGGAAGGGTGAGGTCCAGGAGAACAGGTCTTCTCAAGGAGACCACCAGGATATACCTGCAGGATCCTCTCCATGGTGATTCAGCTCTTGCCAATTTGTAGATTTAACTTCCTGGAACTTAGAAATTTCCACTTTTGTGAAATCCTGTAGTTCTATGGGGGCTGGAACAGCATCTCCTGCTTGATTCAAACTGACAATGAGAAAGGTACCTGTGAGATGGAACTTTTTGACTGGAGATAAAAAAGGAAAGACCAAGCCAGTTGGGGAGCGCAGCCATTTCAAATTCTTCTATGCTATAAGCTCTGCCAGCTGAATAAAAGCCTTCCTCTTATAAACATGGTGTTCGGGTGTTCTTTCTCTCCATTGGGCCTTGTTTTCCCACAATATTCTCAAGAAGACCCAAAGGATACACCTGTGAGGTCCTCCCCATAGTGGCTCTTAGGAATTTGTGGACGTAACTTCCTTGGACCTAGAAATTTCTACTTCTGTGAAATCCTATAGTTGGGGGGAGGGGCAGGAGGAACTGGAGCAACTTCTCCAGCTTGAGTCAAACTGACCAATGAGAAAGGTACCCGTGGGCCAGAACTTTTTCACTGGGGATAAAAAGGAGAAGACCAAGCCAATGGGGAGTGCAGCCATTTTGAATTCTTGTATGCCGTTCATTCTGCTGACTGAATAAAAACCTTCTTCCTCTTACAAACATGGTGTTTGGGTGTTCGTTTTCTCCACTGGGCCTTGTTTTCCCACAACACCAGGAGTGCTTTGCTCAAAACACTCTTATGTTGGACTTACGTATTTCTCAAGGTTGCTCTGTTCCTAACCGTTGTAGTAACTATCCAAGCCAGGTTCTCAGGCCTTCTGAAGATACCTAGTATCTGCTTAAACTGATTAGAGTGAATTCTAAGAAAAAGAAATCTGAGTTGTGTTTATGACTTGTATTTGAAGGTACTGAGGATCTGATTTCTATCAGGGGATGGGGGATAATCGTAGGTATTGCCTAAACATTTACTGGCAGGCACCAGAATTGGAGATGAGGTTTCACATGACCAAGTGGCTGCAGGTAAATAAATAGCAGTGGATGCCAGTTCTCCTTATCCCCCTCCCTCACCACCATTCATTGCCTCCAGACTTACGACTATAATCATATTCCAGCATTCACTAGTTTATGAAATTAAAACAAAGAGGGAAAGTCTGAAACACATTTGCAACATTTTTCTAATTTAGACCATCAAGAACATGGATAGGTCATGTCAACTCCCTGGTTCCCTGACATAATTTGGTCTACTAAGACTTGATCATTGCTATCCCACAGGGCATGCTTGAGGCCTTGACCACACGCTAATAGGACCAGTGCATTGGAATTAACAGGAATGCTACATGTCTTAGAAAGATGTGGGTATTCCATAGGGGAAGAGCAAAAACTCAACTAAATTCAGAAGTCTCTTGCCTCTGTTAAGTTTCTGGGGTTTCACTGGTCTGAGCTTGTTAGTATTTTCCTTCCAAAATAAGAAACAATTCTTGTATGCTGTGTTTCCTACCACAGTACTTGGTAGATCGTTTTCGATTCAGGTGTGCAATTTTAACCCATTTTCAAAATAACCCCTTACATTTTGAGTGAAAGCCCAGAAGAGAAAAGATTTGGCAGCTCGTCCAAACTAAATGGCAATAAATCCTGTCCCTTATCTCTTATGACCTGGTAGATAAGGACACTATGTGCAGCCAGTGGCGATAGGACAATTAAACTCCAAGGATTTTGAAGCAAAGCCATAGTTTCTTCAGCAAATATGCTTGAGGCCTCCGGATGTTTCACATTCCCAGTATTTTTCCTCATTGCAGCTGTGCATGCACCAACATATAACTAAGACCTCATTGGCAATTCCCCATATCAGTTGACCAAAGATGAAATATTCAAGCTTAGTTGAGAGAAGATTCTATAAGACATGCTGACTCCAGCTACAAGCGTTCTGCTGCGGCATTAGGGCCCCACCCAAGAATGATTCAAAAGGACAGTAGGGGAGGAAAATGCTTACGGGCAGGCAGAACTTTAGGAAGTATATCTTATTGTACACTTTGCTTATTAAAAAAAAAATTGAAGAGAACAGTATCTTCAAATAGTGGACATAGCTAATTGTCTGGTCAGATGTCTGAGTCTTGGAAAATCCAAGTACAGAAGATTGGATTTTCCCAAACCAAGAGAGTTTGGGAAAGAAGGGTCATATAAATAACCTGTTCAGAATACACACCAAGGGAATGGATGTCATTGAGGTCAATGTGGATTCCTCTGCAAAAGAAGATTAATTATTAGGTTATTAAGATTGTGTATTTGTTATATATTAGTTCATTCTCTTCACCCAGCTATGCTTAGTTGGTTTAAGAAATAAGAGGTTATAGGCGCACAATTGCACAATTATATGGGTTCATTATGTATTTTCCTTTACCAAAGCTGAACTATCTCCTGCTATTACTAAGATTCTAACCCTCAAGCAGCAGAAACAAATGCTGAAGTCCTAAAAAAAAAAAATAAAAACAAATGCTGAAGTCCTCAGAACCAGCAATCCACCTGGGCAGTTGCCTGGATCCCTTTCACTATGGAGGGAATAGTTATTGTCCTGACATTGATTTTAGATATGGATTTGACCATCCAACTAACAACTGCTTCTTTCAGCAATAATTTACATGTACTAAATGAATGACTCCAGTTACCAACATGGTGACTAACCTGCATCATTGCTTCTAACCAAGGATGTAAATTTATTAAACATAAAGGTGAGGCAATAGTCACATGCCCACAGGATTCGCTGCTTTCATCATCATTTACTCCACCCCTAAATAGTTGACCTAATCAAAATAACTGTGGAATGGCTTATTAAAGACTTACTATGGTACTATCTAAGAGACACTTGCACACTTGGGGAACACTCCCACAGGAAGTAATATATTCTCTGAACAAGTAATGATACTTTTTTCATCAGTAGCCAGGACATATGGATCCAGTAAAAAAAAAAAAAAAAAAAAAAAGGAATGAAAAAAGAGGCCTCTCTATTTAATCACAGCTAACAACCCCTGGGTCAATTGTTTTTGTTCCTAGTCTCCTTGGCCTCATCTTTACTGATTTAAAGGTTCTAGTAGCAAAGATAGAATGCTTTATTTTCCAGGGGGTATGACCACGGTCCATTGAACTGGAAGATGAAACTACCACTTGGCCATTTGGATCTCCCAAACCTCTGGATTAACAGACAAAATTTGATTACCATGTCAGCTAGAGTGTTTATTCCAGAACCCAAACAAGGAAAAAGGATAGCTGTCACACAGCAGGTGCAGAAAACAGCATCTCTAAACCCACAATATCCTCAGGAGCTTTTTCAGTTATATTACATCCTGTGAAAGTTAATGAAAGACATAAAAAGATGTTCATCATTCTTAGATATTAGGAAAATGTAAATCAAAACTACAAGGAGATACCACCTGGAAATAGTGGTGATAGTTACACAACATCGTGAATATGCTAATGCCACTGAATTATATACACTTACAAATGATTAAAATAGTAAATTTGGCTGGGCACCTATGGCTCAAGTGGCTAAGGCACCAGCCACATACACCTAAGGTGGTGGGTTCAAATCCAGCCTGGGCCCACTAAACAACAATGATGGCTGCAACCAAAAAATAGCCAGGCATTGTGGCGGGCGCCTATGGTCCCAGCAACTTGGGAGCCTGAGGCAGGACACTCACTTGAGCCCAGGAGTTGGAGGTTGCTGTGAGCTGTGATGCCATGGCACTCTACCCAGGGGGACGGCTTGAGGCTCTGTCTTAAAAAAAAAAAATAGTAAATTTGATGAAATCGATGTTTACCACAATTAAAAAGAAATTTAAAAACCCCTGAAGACTATACCAGCCTCATACAAGCAGGATCATCAGTGTTCAGATATCTCAGCACAAACATAATCATTGCTTCACAATAAAACCAACCCCAACCAGCTGAGATGGTTGAAAGTGTAGCAAACATTGAATGAGTAGTAGAGGAAAGAAACTAAATGTCCACAATAAATTTGTGATAAATACAAAGAGGATGGTTACACCTGTTCATCACTTTCATTTTTTATCTGTCTTCACTGTTTTAAGTAGAGTGCATTGGTGTAGTTAATGTTCTAGTTTAGTCCATAAGATAGAGATAAGCAAATGGGATTCTGACTAAATGGAAATAGAGATGACCACCACTCCAAGATAGATGCAATGACTGACTTTTACTCTCTCTTTGAGGGGAAAGGGTAAGAATGTATTTATAGGAGGAATCATTGCATTATCTTTGTAAGGAGCATGCTTCTGTTGCTATTGTTGTTTGGATGTTTTTGTGTGGGAAGGATAAATTAATGTGGACTAGCGCAGGGCTAGACTATGGCAGATATTGTAAGTTGTGTCATTTCACCCAACTTTCACCCATTCAAATCTTCTTACTGCATAATTTCCTATACTATAGAAGCTGGGAACCTAAGTACAAAATTTCTAAGACTCCCTTTACCTATAGTTCTTCCAAACAGACACTCCTAACTGAGCTTTCAGTGTAGACATGAGCATTAGGTAATGGCCATATGTGGGGAGAACACATGTCTGACAAGGATAAAGCTGATCTGGTTCTTCTGGGCAGCTGCTAGCCTGCTCCAGGCTTCCCCAGGATAGACTCTGAATCAAAGGCTAACATGGAGGAGGCTTCTTACAGAGTGTACTCTGGATCAACACCTGTGGAGGAAGGGAAGGAAGGAAGGAGGATTGGGCAGAGAGCAAAACAGGGCTGCAGTTCAATCTCGTCAAAGTCCTGAGCAGACCACAGAAAGATTTTGAAACTGGAGTGACCCTTTGGACTTGTCCTGAGTTGAGGCGTGGGGTCAAGCATCTTCAATTAGGGCAAAGGCAATTCCCAGACAAGGCTGACAGTTGAGTAGCACATTTGGCATATAAATTCTCCTCCAACACTATGGTGACTTCTTTTCCTGGGACAAAGTTATAAGAAGAAGGCTAGAGGTACAAACTAAAGTCCCTGCCACTTCAGTGGGTCTCATCCTCTCCCTCCTCTAGTATATATTCTAGATCTCTCTAATCTTTAGCTAGCTCTTCTAGTTTAAATAAAATATATGGTGAGATGACTCAGACACTCATCTCTGAGGAATATGATTTCATAGTCACATCCCCTGCTTAGGCTATGGCTGCTGCCTGGGTAAGGGAGTATCAGGAGATGCAAAGTGGATCCAAACACATTCCTCTCTGCCCCCATGTGTACCAGCAACCATACCTTCTCATGGTAATTACCCACATACCAGTATGGTGACTCTTCTTTTTGTCTACTGGCTCTTTGATATTAGGAATTCAAAATGCCTGGGTCACCACCAGAACATCATTTTGCTGCAACCCCTGAAGAAGTATTTCCCTTCTGGGAACAGGACCTCTAAATCAGTGATTATAGAGTTACAAGGATGGGAAGCATACATTTCCAAAGTAGGTCACTTAGAGTAATGGTAAGAAGACTACTTCTACATCCATTACTTAGCTCCTAGACCTATGAAGTCTACCTACATAGGGGGTACAACATCATGTAATGTCTGTTGATTAAACAGCATAGTATACTCTTGGGACATAGGTTCCTAGACCTATGAAGTCTACCTACTGGGGGCACAGCATCATGTAATGTCTGTTGATTAAACAGCATAGTATACTCTTGAAAATGGCACCCCATCCTCACAGAAATCACCTAAGAGATAGTGCCTCAGCTGCACCTTCAAAATTCAGTCCATGGCTCTATCAGGCGAGGAGCTTCATGACACTGGTGATAGGACTTGGAGATTTCATGGTCACATTAGCAGTGGCAATAACTAATCAGCCCCAGTGAGCTGGAACTCAAGCTTTTGAGCTTGTTCATGGTTTTCATCCATGGCACTTTGTTCAGGGGCGCATTGCACCAGCATTGGAGTAGCCCTTGTCAGAGGCTGACTGACATCAACAGGCTGAACCATTTTGATTACTTGTCTGTTTACATCTCCTTCCATAGTGCATCTCTGTGATGGATATTAACATATCTATAAAGATCTTCACATTTCATGCCTTCTACTATAAGTCTATCCATATGTCTTCACTGCAGATCTCTTTATTCTCCACCTTCCAAATCCTTCTCCTTCCAAACCCCTAAATAAGCCATTTTTCATTATCCTTGAGTTCTACTATATTCTTTTCTGGACCACTTCTGTTTCTACCTAAAGGGGATGTTCTGGTACTTTACCCAAAGCTCTGCCCAGGAAGAGATTTCCTTCCACTACTTGCTTCAAGGCCATTATCTTTTTTAATAAAATTTTATATTGTTATATGTATATATTACAATACTTTAAAACATTTAGTATATGTGGAAGCACAAAAGCTGAAGGAGTGTATTAACTGCCTGTGGTGGCCAATTTTATGTATTAAATTGACTAGTCCACTGTCCATAGATATGTGATCAAATATTATTCTGAATATTTATTCTGAATAGTTCTGTGAGAGTATTTTTGGATGAGATTAACCATTGTATTGGTGGACCCTGAATAAAGAAGGTTGCCTTCCACATGTGAGTGGACTTTGTCTGATTAGTTTAAGGCCCAGATACAACAGGAAACTGATTACTCCAAAGCAAGAAGACTTGCAGCACATGGTCCTCAGAGTTAAACTGCACCATCTGCTGTGTCCTGGGTCTTAGCCTGATGGCCTTCAGATGTGAATTTTTTAAGTTTTAACTCTTCCTTGGGGCTTCAGCCAGCCAGCCCACCCTGCAGATCTGGACTTTCCAGCCTTTATAATTATGTGGGCCTGTGTATGTGTATGTTTATATATACTATATGTCTATATGTTATACTTTTTAGGAAGTATATAAAGATACTTTATATATATAAATACATAATGTATATATACAAATATATAATTATATGCACACACATATCTTACAGGTTCTGTTTCTTATGAAAGTGCTGACTAATGCAATCCCCTTTTAAAGAGATGTACTAGCAAAGAAATCTTAGGTCAAGAAATTTTGTTGCATTGTATTTTTCTTGATGACCTGGTTGAACCATATGCTATCACATAGGTGCCTTCTTATGACCCTGGAATAAAGTGCAGGACAATGAAGGGGCACAGCAGCTTATTTAGCCAAGAAGAAACCCTAACCAATCTCCCTAGGATGAGCAAAAAAGAACATCCTGAAGTTACCAGACACTGCAAAATATCAGAAACCCAGCTGGTCCAAGGCTGCCCCTGAAAGGGGCTTTCATCAGTGGTGTGCTGGTAAATGTTTCACAGCCAATTCTCCAAAGGAAAAAAAAAAAAGAGTACTGATTTACAAAATTTGCTGTGTGTAGATACTCCTGTCATGGCCATTTGAAGCTCCTAGCCATGGTGTCAGGGAGCATGGCTCCCAGTGTGATGTCTCTGATTGCTGAGCTAGGAAGAAATGCATATATTCAGCACTCACAAGCCTGTATGAGCCACCTTCAGCACTCTGATGGCTGTAATACAACTGCCATCCCTTTTCAGCTGGCATCACACACTAGGCCACCCAGTAAAAACCAAGCCTGAGTTCAATCCTCTTAGTTAGTCATGTGGATCCCCCCATGGCCACAGATATACAGGTGTAAACCAAGAAAGGAACACAAGTGCAAAAGTGGTAGGTGCCATAGGGCTCCATTCTACCTGCTCTTGCTGCTTCCTATGCCTGTCCTGGATATACCACTTCCACCCTACAGTGGATTGCTGCTGCTCCTGTCTGACTGTTGGTTCTGATGATGGGCAGGTCTGGCTTCACGTTCAGTTTTTCCAGCTCTACGAAAGCTTAGTGGCAGACCAGCAAGTGTTTCTGTAGCACTATGCAATTCTCACGTCAGAGTCCCAGAGGTTTATATATTGATTTCCCTTTTGAGCTTCATCATCAACTCCTCACAGCTTGTTTTCTCACCTCAGATTCCTCCAGTAGTATAGGGTCTGCTGGGCCATATTGTCTGACTAAGAAGGCTACTTGCTCTACCACCTGGAACGACTGCCAAGCCCATTTCTGCTTTAGATTCTGCTCAAAAGTGAAAGCATTTGGGGTTACTTGGTATGTAGACAGGCATAGAATTGCCAGATGTGAAGTATGATGGCACCAAACCTAATCAGTCCTACTACTTTTGTCATTTCTTCTTTGCGAGGAGAGTATGTGAGATACTATAATTTGCCCTTTGTAGTTGTATTAACTACAAAGCTGTTTCTGCATGCTCCAGCCATTGGATTCCCAAAAATTCACAGATAAGCCCAGCACCTGAGTCATTGTAGTGCTTATCTTTCACCTCCTGAAGGAAACTTTTCTTATCAGGGTTTCCAACATACTTGCCATTTATTGATCATCAAGTCCAACTGACTGATGTCATCAGTAGAGTAGATTAGTGTTACGTTTTATGGAATACCTGGTTGGCCCAAGACTCTTTGAGTTGTATTATAATGTAGGGAGAGAAGTTAGCAAAGCCTTGGTGCAATGTTATACTTTTGTTCATTGAAGTGTGAATTGCTTCTGATTCTTTTTTCTGATAGGAAAGAAAAAGAACACATTCAACAACTCAAATACCATGTATTTGAGGAAGTATTTATTTCCTTTAGCAAAAAATACCACTTCTGGTATAGCAGCTGCAGTTTGTGCTACTGTGTGATTTGATTTGCAATACTCCAGGATCCACCTGGTCATAGTAAGGGCCAGGCTGGTGAATTGAAAGGAAATGTAATGGAGACCACCTCGGCATCCTTTAGGCCTTGAAGGTAGAATTAAATCCTGTCATTGGCACTTGCATGCTGCACTGTGGCTGAAGGGGGTGGGGCATAGTTTCAGAGTCTCTCATTTGACCTCCTTCCCCAACAATAAGCTAAGAAGACTATGTGGGAAATGTGCCAAGTACCAAATACGTCCATTCACATTATACATTTGAGTCTGGTGAAATGACCCTCAGTAAAATCAGACTTTCTGGGAGTCATATGTGGATAGCACCCTACATATCACTTAGTCCCCATCTGTGTCCACTCTAGGGAAGCTAGAATGAAACTTCAGATTCCATGAATATCAAGGTCAACTTGGATCCTGTGTAGTCTTGGGTGCTCCCCCCTCCGCAATATATATCCTTCCAAGTAAGTGACTGTAGGCCAGTTGGAGAACTGTGTGGGAATTGTCATCATGTACATTGCCACCTTGTCACTGGGTCCTTCTTCCTCAGGATCTGTTCCTTCCTAAAATCAGTGGTTTACAGGTCAGAAAACTGAATCAGGTCTGGAAATTAGCAAAGGACCTGTGATTTTTATGGAAGTAGTTACCCTTACTCTCATGATTATTCATTCTTGACTTCTTTTGTGTAAATTAACCATCTTTGTTGGCTTCTTATCTATGTTGCTCCTGGGAATGTCTTATTGTGTTAATTACCCTCATAGCTCCTCCTGGATTTATCCTGGTTGCATTCTGACCTTGCCACTATAGCATGCATATAATTGACTTGCTTTTCATTGTCCCCTTGGACTCTGTATTTTAGGTTCCTATCTTTCCCCTTTGCTCTCTAAGAGTCCAGTTCTATAAAGCCATCTCATTAGCCCTAGCCTAACAGAAAAGAGACTTTACTAAACCTCTCCATGATTCTGGTGCCCCTCTCACCAGAGCATACCTCAGTGCTTTCATAAATATAACGTCCTCCAGGCCTCCCACAGAACATAATTCTGAGGGTTAATGTTAGGTGTCAATGTGGCTAGATGAAATCCCCACATATTCAATCAAACACTAAATGTTGCCATGAAGTATTTTGTAGATGAGATAAATGTTCATAATCAATTGACTTTAAATAAAGGAGATTATCCCAGATGATCTGGGTGGGCCAGTCAATTGATGCAGACTGCTCCCATGAAGGGACAATAACTTTGGATGTGACAAGGCCATTCACGCAGGGGAGATTCCTGGAGAGGGTTGATACATGGGAGATATCAGTCTACAGTTCTTCCACCAGCTGGGGAATAAGTGCTAGAGCCCTGGCAAGTCTAGAATTTAGTGTGACCAGTACCAGTCCTCTATGTCATAGGTCCAAAGATATAAGCTATGGTAACTTTGTGTCAATAGTGATATTTATTGACACAAATACTATGATATAAATGAGCATTTCTGGCTGGGCACAGTGGCTTGCACCTATAATGCTAATCCTTTGGGAGACTGAGGTTGGAGGATCACTTGAAGTAAAAAGTATAAGACCAGCCTGAGCAAGAGCTAGACCCTATCTGTCTCTACTAAAAATAGAAAAAAATTAGCTGGATGCAGTAGTGCATACCTATAGTCTAGCTACTGGGAAGGCTGAGGCAGAAGAATCACTTGAGCCCAGGAGTTTGAGGTTGCAGTGAGCTATGAAGACAGTACTGCACTCTACCTGGGACTACAGAATGAGTCACTGTCTCAAATAAACAAATAAACAAACAAACAAACATTTATCTCATTCCTAATCATGTAGCATCCAAGCCATCTTGGAGAGTCTATAAGCTAACTAGTATCATTTAATAAATATCTTTCTATTTAAACTAGCTAACATGGATTCTATTTGGAATCCATGGTTTGGATGTGATGTACGCTTTGGAGAGGAACAAGGCAGAAGCAGAACACTTGCCCAGGCCCAGGTGGAGCACCTTGCTGCCCCAGAGTTAGCGGACAGATGATTACTTACCACATGCTCATTGGAGTGCCTGTAACTAAAAATAAGTGACTTTGAAAGCCATGGAAATGTCATATAAGGTAGAATAATGCCCCTTTTAATGTTCTGTGTTGCTTTTGAGCTTTGAGTAGCCTTGTGGTTCGCAGACTCAGAAAGACTTTCTTCTAAAAGATCCTGGGGGTCCTGATTTTCTCTTTGTCATTATAGCTCAACAATGTACAGCCTGGCATTTTGAAGATTTCATTATGATCAGTTTGGTAAGAAGAGTTAAGATTAGTTTGCATAAGTATTTTTCAACTGTAAAAGAACAAGTGATCTGAAGGCATGCTGAGTCTATAGCAAACATCTGATTCACTCCAATGAGCATGTGGTAAGTAATCATCTGTCCGCTAACTCTCGGGCAGCAAGGTGCTCCACCTGGGCCTGGGCAAGTGTTCTGCTTCTGCCTTGCTCCTCTCCAAAGTGTACATCACATCCAAACCTCACATCTCTTGACTGGTTTCCTGCCACAGTCCAACTAGATGGCCTGCATATTCCCAGTTCCACTTTCATTCCAACCATTCTTCATATTGTAGGTTGTGTGTACTCAATAATTTTTTCCCCTGAGGATAAATTCTGGTTTCCTAAAACTCTTCCTTGATCTGAATCCTGTTTACCTTCTCCACCTTATCTCTCCTCATCAATCCTCCTTCTCACCCAGCCCCACTCAATCCATCTCAGATTATCAAACAGCCCACGTTTTCTCTCACCTCCAGAATATGCTGTTCCTTCTCCCTTGAGAGTGTCCCACACGTGGTCCAGCTATCTACTACTCATCTTTGAAGACTCAAGCTGGCATCATGCCTTCCTAGAAACCTTTATTGAAAGATCACCCATAACCCCTTATATTACAAGCCCAGTGAGTTCAAATTAGGTAGTCCTTAGCTCCAAGTCTATTTATGTCTGTAATATATCCACCTGACTTACTGGTAGAAATTGAATTATTACTATCCAGAAAACAATTTGATATTATATATTTTGAGCAGTGAATCATTTCATAGAAGTTTTTGACTAAACAATTCTTTCTCTGTAATCTTGCCTTAGGGAAAGAGTCAGAAACTTGGGCAAAGGTTTGTACACCAGAGTTACTAATCTGTTTTATGATGATGAACTGGAACTGCGACAAATTCCAAGGAAATATATAAGACGTATTTTAATATAAACATGCATAATCAAATGACAAAACATAAAGAGAAACTCAATGAATCAGAAATCAAGGATCACAAAATTAAATGGAAGAAGAAAGCCATAGGCCAGAACGTGGTCAGGAAACTACCACCTTGGAATTAAACAGCACCCTTGTGTTTAGGTACAGGAGGAAAGATTGGCCTGCACAGCAATTGACCATTTGGGAACTGCTGCGGGCCATCCGGATACATCATTCTTCTGGGTAGGCAACATAGACAAGGATCTCTGCTTCTAGTTAGAAGCAGTGAGTGTGAGATTTGTATCATGGTGGCGGGGAGTGGGGGAAGATAATAAAAGGAGCTGGGAAAGTCTGGGTGGATTGAAAAATCCATAACTAGCAGACACTTTGTCTAGCCAAGCCTGGGCTCAAGGTCTATCCTGAATATTAATAAACACTAGTCTATACCACATGTAGCCAGAAATTAGGATTTATGCTACCTACATAGTCTCAGTACCCAAGCCATGAAATCAACATACAAATTGGACCCATGACTCTAAATCATTTGAACTCCTGGCAGGGCAAATATAAAATCTGCGGAGAAACATACCCTCAACTTAAGATGCGCAAAATTCACATTTCCATACTGGAAATGA
The DNA here is from genome assembly GCA_963574575.1 of Galagoides demidoff. NCBI lineage: Eukaryota > Metazoa > Chordata > Mammalia > Primates > Galagidae > Galagoides > Galagoides demidoff. The sequence goes on from CAUYQV010055317.1 coordinate 14,712, forward strand.
TCTCACGCGGTTTACAATGGTGAAATATATAAGGAATCTACCACATTTGAGAATTAGCAAAACACAAGAAACCACAGGATTAAACAGCAAATTGAAATAATTGCAAACTTTAAATAAGTATATCTAAACTGATTAAAGACATAAATTAAATCATTAAACATTTAAAAAATATGGTCTTGTGGGAAACTACTCAGGAATTCAACACAGAGATAAAAACTACAAAAGGAAGTTGAAGAAACATAGAATATGGAATAAGAAAGCCCATCATAAGATTTCCAGAAATATGAAGAGAAAGAGAGAGAGGTAAAACTAGTGGCTTAGGCTTTTCCAGAATGAATGAATGATATGTGAATGTACTAAGTACAGAACCGTGTGAATAAATACAAATTTATAGCTACATAAGGGGGAACCTATAAAAGCAAGCAAAGATGAAAAAAAATAAGTTACCCCTAGAACAATAACCAGATTTACATCAGACTTATTAACTGATGAAAGGAGGTCACAACTTATTATAACTTTAACATGTTGAGAGAAAATAACAGCAACCTCCAGAATTAATTCTCAGCCAATTTTTTAATTCAATGCTAAGAATGAGACATTTTCAGCCACACAAAGAATCAGAGCCTTTACTGTTAACACATTCTCCTTGAAAATCTTCTGAAATATGTACTTCGGGAAGAAGATATTTAATTGAGAAGGAGAAATAAGACGCAAGAAAGTATTTTCTAGCAAGGAATGGTAAACATGTGTACATCTTTTAAAGATACTTGGCAGCATAAGACTACTCATGGTGAAACTAAAATGTAAATGTAATACAAGTGTATCTATGTATATGCAAGGATATCTGTGCAGAAATATATGAATGTAAAAGACAAAAAGCATGACTTCCAAATCAGAATTTGTGGAAAATTTGCAGGGTGGGGAGCAGAAGATTCAGTCAAGTAAAAAAAGCAGGAAAGGACTTGGGGAAGGAAAGGAAAAAAATAGCATAGTAAATAAGAGACACCAAATAATACATAGAAATAAAAGGAACTATGCCAACAATCATATCGAATGTAAATAGTAAGTAGATTAAATGCACCCATTAAAAGGCAGAGATTGCTAGATGATCTGATTATATGCTTATTTCAACAGATACATTATAATTTAAGGACATGGAAACATAATATGATGGAAAAAATAGATCAAGTAAATATCAACCCAAAGAAGGTTGTTGTAACTTGATAGCAAACAAGATAGACTTTATGATCCCACATACTGATTTTTTTAAAAAAAAGTTTTAGGCTTCTCCTTTGAGCAAGACAATGAACAATTTGCATCTGAAATATAATTTTAAACTTCTATGTACTTAATAAAATAGCCACAAAATGTGTAAAGGAAAAATTTACCATACTACAAAGAGAAATCAACCAAAGCAGAACCACAGCAGGGCAGATGTCCACATTCATACCTCTCTGAAACTGGTGAATCAAGCACACAAAATACAATACGGATAGGGACGAGGATTACCAAAACAGAAAGGAGGGAACTTTTCGAGGCAAAATGTTCTAAAACCCTACTGTAGTGATGATGGCACAACTTTGTAAATTTAGTAAAAACTTCAAATTGTACAATTTAAAAATGGGCGAATTTTATAGTATATAAATTGTACCTCAATAAAGGTGTTAAAAGAATATAGAAAACCCCATGAGCCCAGCATTGGCCAATTAGGAAAAAAGCAATTCAGTTCCAGCACAAATGAAATATTTAGAGAATTCAACTTTGCATGGAAATACAAAGTAAATCTCAACTAAGAATGAATTGATATCTGGTAGACCACATGTCCTGAACATAGTTTAATTAAAATTATCTTTAAAACTTATGTCCGAATATTTTTGAATATTTCTAAATCATGGTCTTAAGAAGAAATAACAATGTAAATTTTTAAATGCTCTCACAAATGAAAGAAAAAAGTATTCTTTTATATCAAAGCATATGGAATAAGCTAAGGCAGGTACTATAAGAGACAAATAACTCTAAAATGTTGATAGTCAATATACATGAAAAGGGAACATAATTAAAGATATAGTGGAGATTTTTTAATCTGAAGTGAAAAGTATGGATAATTCAATTTGAAAACTTAGACACATAATTACCTAGAAGACATAGAAAACCCCACAGGAAAAAAATTCTTAGGAGACTTATGAAAGAAATGAAATCAAGGTTAGTATCCATACATGAAATGAACACCAGATTCAGATACTTTTATAGGACAGCTTTGCCAAAAGTTTCAAAAATGTACCAGGGCTGCCAAAAAAAATGTATACACATTTTAAGCCATCTTGTCAGAAGTTAAATCAATCATTTCCAAAAAGTGTATGAATTATAGGTAAAAAGGATGTGCCTCGCACATCTAGGTACACTTGACCACTAATGATAACTTCAATTCAATTTTGAAAAGTAATACATAGATAACATCACTTAAAATGCGAATCCATTTTTTTGGCACCCCTGTATATCATTCCAAAATTATACCAACTTTTGGGCAGCACCTATGGCTCAAAGGAATAAGGCACCAGTCCCATATGCTGGAGGTAGCAGGTTCAAAACCCAGTCCCAGCCAAAAACTGCAAAAAAAAATTATACCAACTTTTTCCAGGAGGAAAAAAAAGAAGAATCACTCTCCACGTTACTTTATGAAGTTAGTATAACCCCAATACAAAAGTCAAAGACAATACAAAAAAGGAAAATTATAGGCCAAGTTCATTTCTGAACTTAGATTCCCAAATCCTAAATAAAATATTAGTCCACTGAATTTCACAGGAAATGTAAAAGAAATGTTAAAGAGTACAATGTATGTATTTAATCATTGCAAGACTGGTTTAACATTTAAAAATCCCAGACTATGTAACAAGAAGAAAAAATATCACCTCCACAGATTAAAAAAAATGATAAAATTCAATACTTATTTAGGATAAAAGCTCACAGAAAACCAGAAAGTTAAGAACATTTCTTTAATCTAATAATAGATTATCTAACAAAACCCAACAGCAAATGTGGTTCTTAATG
>CAUYQV010055318.1:0-34599 GCA_963574575.1 Galagoides demidoff
GCATCACAGCTCATAGCAACCTCCAACTCCTGGGCTCAAGCGAGTCTCCTGCCTCAGCCTCCCAAGTAGCTGGGACCACAGGCGCCTGCCACAACGCCCGGCCATTTTTTGGTTGCAGCCATCATTGTTGTTTGGCGGGCCGGGTTGGGGATTCGAACCCGCCACCTTAGGTGTATGTGACTGGCGCCTTAGCCACTTGAGCCACAGGCGCTGAGCCAGCTAACATTTTCAATTTCATTTTTAAAATTACTTTCGAGGCTGGGCACTGTGGTTCACGCCAATAGTACTAGCACTTGGAGAGGCCAAGATAGGAAGATTGATTGAAGCCAAGAGTTCAAGACCAGCCTTGAGCAAAAGTGAGACCCTATCTCTACCAAAAAAAAAAAAAAGAAAATAGAAAAATTGGCTGGGTGTGGTGGCGGGCACCTATAGTCCCCAGCTCCTTGGGAGGCTGAGGCAGGAGGATCACTGAACCCAGGAATCTGAGGTTGCCATGAGCTATGATGATGCCATGGCACTCTAGCTGGAGCAACAGAGTGGGAGCCTGTCTCAAAAAAAGTAAAAACTAAAAATAAATAAATAAAACTACTTTTTAACTAAAATCACATCTCTCTATAGTAATTATATAGCCCACTGGAGAAATTCTGAAAAACACACAGAAAAGAATATAATGAAAATCACCTGATCACCTGAAATTCAACCAACTGAAGAAAATCACTATGCATTTTAGCATATTCCCTTCATTCTTTTTTTCCCCGTGAATTTTATATTAATGTTTGGATTACAGGGTAGCCTTTTGTAGCTTCTCTTCACTTGAGCATGTTTGTATACCATTTTTTTAAATGGCTACATAACATGCCAACATATACAGATCTATTATAACTTATTTACACATTCCCCCTGATTCCTGGACACCTAGGTCGTTTCAACATTTTCAGTCTTACAAATTAAGTTTCATGAAGAGCCCCGTACTTCATATGCTACACAAATCCTTGTCTGCCCTTCACGTGTGGCCTCCAATAGGAGAAGACAAGCAGAATTGGCTTGCACGTAATCTTCAGATGGCACATGAATAACTCCATTAATTTTCACAAATCCATGTTCTTCCGGAGGAAGCTTGAGCATATAATTTATCACCGTACTACACAGTTTTATGGTGCCCTCTGTTCTATGTGCGTAAGTTAGCCCATACTCAGACCTTGAGCTCCACAAAGCTAGGGCTGTTGCATAAGACAAAGCTTTTATAATATATTTTAATTTTGTATTCTTTGTTTTATACTTGTTTAATGGTTACTCTCAAACTTCTCCATAACTTACTGCATCTGGCAAAGAACAATTTTAGAAACTTAAGAACCACATTTCCGGGAGGGGAAACAAAGAGGGAGAGAGAACACATGGCCAAGAGTCAGAGAATCATGATGCAATTCTAGGCAAAACTGCCACACACCCCCAGTAACACATCTTTCTAATGCCTCTTACCCACTTACCTCCCCACCCTGCCTGCCAGCCCACACCCTGCCCTTCAGAGTTCTACCCTGGTGTTTTGTTTCCAAAATGCTGTAGCTCTAAATATCCCATTTTCATAGCTCGACAAGTCAGCAGTTGGTAAAGAAAAAGAATCCACATAATTCATATGGAAATGGAAATAAATGACAGCCCCAACCTCCAACTTTCTGGGAGTATGTCCATTTTAAAATGGGTCACTTTTTGACTCAAATAAATCTGTCTTTTGTAGCCTGTCTGCCAGTTTACCCAAGTGAAGACGATTTGGGGTAAGATGAGACGACCAGGTTGGCAGGAGGCAGCGAGAATGAAATGCTAGAAAGGTGGGCAGAAACTTCCTTCTTTCCGATGTCTTCAGGTCTCTTCCTGCTGAGTAACTTCTCTCTATGATGCTATCAAGAGTAGTTACCATTCCAAAAAGAGGCCACATTTTTGTTAATTAAAAAACTACTCTTTAAAAACAAGATCATGAGTGTGGCAACCCAGTAACACAGTTCTTCTGCTTTGCTGTCCACGGTTTATGTTATACCAGCCACTTACTGAGGGCTTGGTACGTAATTTGTCCAGACCAGTGAAACTGATATGCAGCCATATTCAGTTGCTACCTAATATAGCAATCAGTCAAAATCAGAATTTCCTCCTGGCATTTTACATCTGCATAAAAATAGAGGATTTTAGATGGTTTGCCTGCATGCTGCCTCTCCTCCGCCCCTCCTCCTCTGACCCCTTAGAGTACCTGCACCACGCTGTTGCCGGCAGTGATGGTGGCCCTTCTCCACATCCGCCTTCTGGTGGGAACCTCACTGAGCAGCTGGGCCAGTTTGCGCTCCATCTCGGCTTGAAACACTTCATTCTGGAGCTGCTTCTCCACAACACCCAGGAGGACTACATTTGAAAGGAAACACACATAGCACCCAAAACAAGTCAGTGGTGGAAAGAAAGAGACAGTGTATGTATGTGTGAGAGAGAGAGAGACAAGCATGCTTCAGAGAGGGGGAAATAAGTGTAGAATTACTATAAAATGCCAATCCCTAGACAGGAGACATTAAAATGGGAAAACATGAATGGGAAGAGGGAGAACCCAGGAAACACAGCTTTTATCCACGGCTCCAAGCTCTGAGTGTTACCCAGACTGGTGGCCAGAAGTCCCAGGGACTCCACTGTGCCGGAGCTTTGGAAGAAGAGTACCTACCCAGGGTCAAATATTCTCTCTGCACTTCTGCACACACTGTGAGTTCACATGTTGTCTTCAGACTTGGACTCAAACTACCTTGAAAAAAGGGTGCCCACCTATCTTCAGTTACCTGCTTTAGAAAAGATTATCTAAGCAGACAATCAGCTTCTTAGTGTGGTTTGGAGAATGGAGCATGTGCTTGGCAACCAGGACTGGTTTCAATTCTCTGAGATACAACCACTGGCAAGTTACTTAATCACCACATAAATTACCTGGAAAAATGGGACTAATGTACCATCCTAAGAGGTGGGGCCTTTACAACAGATGTGTGCATTAAGCAATGAACACTTGAAATGTAGGTCCAGGAACCCCGTAACGGGGACTGAAGCTACTCTACACGTTCTCCCTCACACCACGTGGCTGTGCCGCCCAAAAGCTGAGCACCTGCTAAATATGCAACTGTCTGTTAGACTTTTGTGTACCAGCTTAGAAAACCTGCAAGGCCATAGTTCTGAATATCTGAGCCAGTCCCCAACACAAGAAAAAGCTTCCTATTTTCTCACCAAGCCACTTTGCTTGTCCTTATTCAACCAGATAAATAATACTTTTAGAGAAAAAAAAAAGGTGCTTCTGAACCTCATCTTGTTCTGGGTCAGAGGATTGTCAGTTCCTATTAGACTCTGCCCTGGGCTTGATGTATGAATTTTAAAGAAAGCCAATTCTTTTTGTGCCATAACTCAGTGGGACACATTCCCACAGCCAAATGTGAATCCCTTTCTCATTCATTCTTTGCCAAGAATTTAAGGTACATTTTGCCCTAAATTTAGGAAACAGGAAAGGCAGTATCCTTTTCAATATGCCCACACAGACTTCATCTTCTTACAGTTTCCAAAACATTACATAAGTTAAACATACCTGTTCTGACCCAAGAGGACTTCAACAGCTGAGATAAGTTGAGCTGTGGGTACTGGAAGGCTACAGAAGGAGAAGGGGGGAGGAGAAAATCTAGTGAAACAATATTATGTTTATGACAAAGTCAGACCACATTGTCTTTCCTATGCTACTATTTAGCTCTGAACATTAAAGAACAAAACACCAAATCAGCATGAAAATACAGGGAGCAGCAGTTTCTGAGCACACTGGTCTCAAGGAAGAAGAGAGGGACAGTAAGAAATAAAGGGCTGGCTGGAGCCATCACAGGACACTGCTGCACAGAGAGGTCAGTTCTCCTTCAGATGTCACTGTCTGGAGCAATGCATCCTCTCAGGGTGCTCCTCACAGCTCCAGGCCTGCCCAGCAACGACTCAGGGTAAAGAGTCTGGACGTCACACAATCCTGGTGTACTGTTGAGCAAACTTACTACCTTAGCCATAGTAGCCCTGTGCACAACTTTAAGTTTCTATTTGTAAATAACAACTTTATCCCCGTCCCTCATCTACTTTTATATAGAATAACTGGTAAAGTTATTGTTTTTAGTTTAATTAACAATAGACTGAAATACATTAAAAGTCATTAAGCCATTTGGCTGTTTCCTTTTGAAAAAGAATTTGATACATGTATATTTTTTGCCTAACTTCAACCCTGGATTCTACTGGGGTTTGAAGTAAACGTTCTTCCTTCCCTTCTCCCTTGCTGCTTTCACTTACTATGTGAATCTAAGAAAGATTTTATTTCATTATTTTTATATTAAAATTGACATAGTAAACTTTACCCTTTTTGGCAGGCAGTTTTGATTAATGCATAAAGTTGCATAATCACCTCAATGAAGATATAGAAAAGTTTCATCATCCCCGTCTCAAATTGCCTTCTCTGCTATCTTTTTTGGGGTCAAACTTAAAAAGCTCCTATCCTTAACCCCAGATCTGTTCTCCATCCCCACAGTTTTGTCTTTTCCAGCGTTGGGGAGCTTTTCAACAGTGCCCCTTTACTCTCAGAAGAGAGTAATAGACCCTCTATTACTGGGTAAGGAGTGGGTAAGGAGGGCTTGTGAGACCCCCTGGTTTGAATGTGAGAAATTCCAATACTATCTGATTTATATTCTGGAGTTCAGTCCAGTATTTCTCTGAACGAAAAGGTCCCAGTGAAATTACTCTGGACGATTCTATGATGGTAAACACACGCCCTTGCACATTTACCCCAACCCAGAGAACGCACAACACCAAGAGTGAAACCTCACATAGACGATGAGTGATGATGACACTGGGGGTGCAAGTTCGTGGATCGTAACAAACATGCCACTGTGGCTGGGAGTGTTGATGATAGGGGAGGCTGTGAATATGTGGGAGCAGGAGGCATATAGGAAAAAATCTCTGAACCTTGCAATCATATTTGCTATAAACCCAAAACAGCACTCACAAAAAAAAAAAAAAACTTGTATAAAGCTTTAAAAAGAGGTCCATCAATGGAAATACCCGTGGCCACCTCCCCAGCACATCAAAGCAGCACAGTACTCACGCTCAGCAATCTGCAGCACCGGGTATCCCAGGTAGAAACTGAACTCCACCACGCTCAAGTTCCTGAGCAGTTCGCTCACCTCTGACCCATTCAGAAATCCTTGCGTGCTCTTGACAGCAAAGATAATATTCACTGGGCCCCGCCGAGGAGCCACCCTCGAGGAACTGATGGTGATATTCAGGATCTGAAAGGGTGAAGTCAGAATAAGCTTCAATAATAAGTTAAAACATTCAATGGGATGCTTGACTAGGATTTCTCTCTCACGTTTTTTAAAAGGAGATAAAGTTTTTAAAGAAAGAGTAACCGGCTTTCTAACCTGGTTTCCTTTCATAAGACTTTCCACGCTCGGTTTATTGAAAATGTTTCTTACATTAAGGGAGGAACAAGACACTCCCTCTCTCCCTCTCACCCCAAATCCTACTGAAATAACAATAAGCTGAACAAAGGGGAATCAATCCACAACAGCACTGAGACTGGAAGGAAACCAGAGATTCTGTCAAACTTCTGGAAGATGGAGAAAGGCCGGATCATACTGATATAAACCAGAACGGAGGCGACAGAGACCCAAAACACATGCAGGCACAGACCACAGCAGAGCGGAGAGCCCTCTGCCCAAGAGGGCCGGGGGGCTCTGTGGCAGAGGTCAACCAGAAGGAGACTGTGAGTGGGCTGCCATGTGGTCATCAGCAGAGTTAATCAAGAGTCTGTGTTCCAAAGAGCTGAGGCAATTGCCTTCCCTCCTTCCTGACTGCCACACCCAGCCTAACACAGAGGTGCCAGCAGCAGCTACATCTTCACCCAGAATAGCCTGAAGAACTGCTCTCTGGGAAGACCAACGGCCTGCCCATGAGGACTAAGACCCATGGTGGGTTTGGGCTCTAAGCCAGAAGCTGGACAGAGGCTGAGGTAACTCCAGTGCACACAACAGACAAAGAACAGAAGAAAACAAAATAAAAAAGCAGCCAGCTCTCCCTGAGAACACACTGAAGTTTCCCATCCCCAGGGAAAAGATGCCTTATCTTAACAGTGGACAGAGGGGTTCTGTCCGTACCGCACCAAGGACAACGTCCAGACTCCTGCATGGACACAGCACCTGGCACTCTGATGAATTCTCCCATCAAAAGGAAGGGCTGGTGTAGAAACAGACCCCACAGCTGAATGAAGCTATACGCGCTACCCACACAAACAACCTGGTCCCTCGTTCCTAACAACCAACCAACCATCTCCAGACACTTCTAGAAACTAACAGCACAGAAGCAAAGGAGCAAGGTGGGCACGCAGAGCACGGACTGCAGGGAAAACCAGGGGCACTCCGGAAATGGAAGATAAGGTTTTTTTAATTCTAAATAACGTCTACAGACAGTTTGAAGGTAACATTCAAGATGATCCCACATCACTGCAGGACAGGCTGCAATGAAAAGGGAGCCAAGAACAATGAAAAAAAATGATTGCTAAAAAAGAAATGTGGAGAGGGACTGACTGATACAATGAACACAGCTGGAGACTAAATGGCTTGGAGAATAGAGTCTAATAATTCTGTAAAAGCAGAGAATAAAAGAGATGGAGTAGGAAGAAAAAATAAACATGGAAGGTGGATCCAGAAGAGCCAAAATTTACATCCATTTCAGAAAGAGAACAGGAAGAATGGAGATGGGAGACAAAGAAATGTAAAAACATTTGCAGTTTCCATACGACACTCACAGGGCCAGTCCTGACTGTGGCTATGCCGTGTCAGGAGCAAAACACTGCATCCCACGGTATTCCGGAACATGGGACTGCCAGTCCATGGAGGCATTCCCCCCTGGATGTTAGATTTTTTGGAACATTCTTGAATTTCCTGCATATGGTAATCTCTTCAGCTCAGCCTATCTGAGCTCCCAGGGGATGCTGCTCTACAACCTTCACAGACGCTTAGCCCATTCATGCTGCACAGACCCTGTCCCATGGGAAGGGATGAGACTGATTTCCTCCACAGGCGAGAGGAAAGCACATCTTCAGTGAACGCTGTGGAGTACACAGCCCCTGTAAAGGCTGAAGCATTCCATTCTGCCTGGGCGCGCTCTCACCTGCACCGTGAGGTTGTACGTCCCCTGGTGGTGCTTTCTCACTTCAGAGAGAGCCGTCATCAGGCCTTTCTCGATGCGCTGGGTGAAGTTGCAGAAGCCAGTGTCCACACTCGGAGGCACAAACTGAAGTACTGAAAAGAAGGACAGCCATCAAAGGCCCACGAACAAGGCACTTCTCATGTATTAAGGAACAAAGAGGGGGGAAAAATAGCATCTAAGTCAACTAATTCATCCACAGCATGGGATTAAGTCCTGTGATGTGCCATTTCTATGTATGTATTATCCCACTGAAATGGAGAAAGAGCTTTGGGCCAAATGAATACAGGCAACATGAAGGTGACTGGAATCATTTTAAAATGGAAAAATACCCAGGATAAAACATGAGCATCAGAGGCTGCAACTGACTGAAACATTTCCCATGTATATAAATTCATCACAGATGAACACTTAGGTATTTACGGGGGAAAGTGACAGGATATCTAGCATTGCTTTCAAACACTCTAACACCTTCGAAAAAGTTCATGGTAGACAGACAACAAAATTATTAGTGGTCCCAGCTACTCGGGAGGCTGAGGCAAGAGGACTGCTCGTGCTCAAGAGTTTGAGGCTGCTGTGAGCTATGATGGTGCCACGGCACTCTACCTAGGGCAAAAGAGTGAGATTCTGCCTTCAAAAAAAAAACTGTTAAAATGTTGGTGATGCTTTAAGCTTAGTGATGGGCATATGTGGGCTTAATATGTTTTTCTCTTGACTTCTGTTTATATATTTGAAAATGTGCCTAATAAAAAGGTAAATGTCATATATTTAGGAATTTTACCATTAACTCTAGGGCATATGATGATATTATAGACAGATGTATGTGTGTGTGTGTGTATATATATATACAAATTAGTCTATCTTTTAGAAGCATGGGCTGAAATATTTATCAACATATTTATCATCATATCATATGATATGATGCCTGAGATTTACTTCAAAATAATGTGAGAGGAGGGGAAGCAGAGATGGGTATAGATTTGAAAAGAATAGCCAGGAGCTGAAAATCGTTAAAGCCACACCATGGGTACGTATGAATTAATTAAACTATCCCCTGAGCTTCTGTGTATGCTTGAGACTTTCCATAATAATAATAAAGAGTTTATTAATTAAATGATAAATTTCAAAAACGGTTCTCAATCTTTTAAAACTTTTTAAAAATAAAATCTTAAATTAAAATTAAATCACATTTACAAATCAAAACAACTATGCCCAGTTGCCTCACCTGTTTGAACTTGGAACCTGGACTCCGGCACCAGGAAAGAAGGTTTCACAGACAGGATTAAAGGAGATTGGTCACGCATGAGTTTACTGTTGATGAGTACATTTATGACTGATATGGCTGTGTAAACGAAAGGCCCAGATGTGACCAGAAAGGTGAAGTCAGTGAACAGTTCATAAACCTAGGGAAATAAAAAATACAAAAGACAATTCAAACTTAAAAGAAGTTGTGTTAGAAAAATAAATAAAATAAGATAAGAAAATAAACTGGTCGTTTCCAGCAAAGGAGTCGTACTTCATAGCATAGCACTTTATTTTTGCTGTTCATTTTACTCTCTGCCAACCTTCTTGAAACAGCAGAGAGTTATAAGAGAAAGAGCAGTCCATCATATGAACGGAATAATGAGTTACGGAGATTTCAAGGTGCTTGTTGTATTTCAGCCACACAGGAAAGGGGACATATGCTACTGAGCCGCACTGCCCAGCCTGTCCAAAAAAATACAGCAGGAGTCTCTTAATGTAATTTTTTAATTTCTAGTGGCCACATTAAAAAACATAAGACTAGTTTGAAACTAATTTCAAATGCATTTTATTTAATCTAATGTACCCAATACATCATTTCAATGTGCAGTCAATACCAAAAAAAGATTAATGAGAGACTTTACATTTCATTTTTCACTTCATTTTTGAAATCTGGTGTGTATGTTACACCTACAGCACATGTAAACTCAGATGCCCCCCATTTCACATGCTCAATAACCACACATGCCCCTGGTCCTGGAGGTCACATCTCTGATAAAGCATGGCTTTCTAGGCATGTCAGGGAGGAAAAGATCTAGGACGGTGTCTCACTAAGTACCCGGAAAGATACTCATGTACTCACTCTAAAATCTTAAACTCAAATCAAGTCCTTTAATGGACATTAAGGAAAGCAAAAACACTACGGCCCCAGACCCTGCCACCTCTGGCCTGAGAGCTCTTTTGTTCCAACTCTGCCAACATCTCCCCAGGGACTAAACCTGACCTCGTCTGGGGTTAGGAAAGCCTTCCCTGATGGAGTAACAACAGAGTGGAGAACCAGAGGATGAGTAGGAACTAACCAGGACTAGGGAGGGAAGAGAGGAAGGTGAATGATTCCTTAGACACCATCACCTGCCTCCAACCCGCCTCTTGGTCCTGTCTGACCCTGGTTCCATCAGGACTCATGGTCCCAGGGACTCACCTTCAGCTCCACCGCACGGTTGAAGTGAATCCTCAGCACTTCTTTGATGGATGTGATGATGTATTCCTGCACGGCTCTTCTGGCCAGCACTACAAGTGAAAGCCAACCATCAAATGCATTTTAGTGTCACTGTGAACAATGACGGCAACACACTTCCAGACCCCAGCTCTGTGCCAGAGTATGTTAGCAGCTGCAAAAGTCTCTTTGCAAAATAAGGCCCACACCAGGACAGAACAGAGCTGAAGCATCTAACTGCTTCTGACTACCTACCGAGGAGCACCAGGGAAACCTGTGACACTACCAGGTGAATGGCGGGGACGCTGCACACAGCAACCCCTTTGCCTTTGGTAGGTGAGATTAGGAATCAGGATCTATGACCCAGCCAGGGGATGAAGAGCTTCTAGTCCTCATTTTTACCTGGACAGATACAGGCTGCCTCCTGGCTATGACACAAGAGGCAAAACATGAGGCTTTAAAAGCTCTCAGGGGAAAAAAATTTTTTTTAATTAAATCATAGCTGTGTACGTTAATACAGTCATGGGGTACAGTGTGCTGTTTTTATATGCAGTTTGAAATATTTTCATCAAACTGGTTAACACAGCCTTCGTGTCATTTTCTTAGTTACTGTGTTAAGACATTTGTATTCTACATTTAGAAAGATTCACATGTACCCTTATAAGACGAACCATAGGCGTGATCCTACCAATCACCCTCCCTCCCCCCAACCCCTTCCATCCCTCACCCCATTTCCCATATTCTTGGGCGATAATTGGGTTATATCTTTACTATGAAAGCTATAAGTTAGTTTCATAGTAAGGCTGAGTACATTGGATACTTTTTCTTCCATTCTTGAGATACTTTGCTAAGAAGAATATTTTCCAGCTCCATCCATGTAAACAAGAAGGAGGTAAAGTCTCCATCAAAGAAAAGAACAAGTGATCCCATTTCAGGGTGGCCAAAGGACTTGAACAGAAACTTCTCTGAATGGCCTATAGATATATGAAGAAATGCTCATCATCCTTAATCATCAGAGAAATGCAAATCAAAACTACTTTGAGATATCATCTAACACCAGTAAGATTAGTCCATATCACAAAATCCCAAAATCAGAGATGCTGGTGTGGATATGGAGAAAAGGGAACACTTCTACACTGCTGGTGGGACTGCAAACTAATACGTTCTTTTTGGAAAGACATCTGGAGAACACTTAGAGAACTGAAAAATAGACCTGCCATTTGATCCTACAATTCCTCTACTACATATATATCCAGAAGACCAAAAATCACACTACAACAAAGATATTTGTACCTGAATGTTTATTGCAGCCCAATTCATAATTGCTAGGTCATGGAAGAAGCCCAAGTGCCCATCAACCCATGAATGGATCAACAAACTGTGGTATATGTACACCATAGAATACTATGCAGCCCTAAAAAAACCTTTTAAAAGGCTATGTTATTCAACAAAACTAGATGATGTCTTTTTCTATAAAATGAGGTCTTCTATCTCATATTTTCAAAGAAGGTGAAGAGTTTTAATCCACAAATAAAGGGGAGGGGAGATTTTCACAATTCCCACGTATTAATTTTTATGTAGGAAATAAAATATCTCTCATACCGAAGTCTAATTCTGTTCAAAGATTTTCACATTTAAGACGTTTCACACCAAGATCTAATAAGCCTGTTTCTGGGTGTTTACTAAGCTTGTTCTTTTCCCTACTGTTTTTTCTTTCCTCATCCATAAACTTCCCATAATGTAGAATCGGAAGACCTTTGATATCATTATTCAGTTTCACATTTCCTGATTTTAAATTCTAAAACCGGAGAGAGAATCACTCTTCATCCTTCATTTGTTAAAAAACAAATGTTTTAGGCGTCCTCAAACTACGGCCTGCAGGCCACATGCAGCTCGCCTAGGACTTTTATCTGGCCCACCGGGTGTTTTCGCCACCACTGCCTGTCCTGCTTAGCAGCCGACTCGTCCAGGGACCCACAGTCCAGCCCTCCAAAGGTCTGAGTGACAGTGAACTGGCCCCCTGTTTAAAAAGTTTGAGGACCCCTGGTATTTGAGGGTTTTTTCGGTGAATCAGTGATCTAAATGATTTTTAAAGGGGGGGGGGGGAGTTGGCTCAGCACCTGAGGTTCAAGTGGCTAAGGTGCCAGCCACATACACCCAAGGTGGTAGGTTCGAATCCAGCCCAGGCCGCCAAACAACAATGACGGCTGCAACCAAAAAAATAGCTGGGCGTTGTGGCGGGCACCTATGGTCCCAGCTACTTGGGAGGCTGAGGAATGAGACTCGCTTGAGCCCAGGAGTTGGAGGTTGCTATGAGCTGTGATGCCACAATACTCTATCCAGGGGAACAGCTTGAGGCTCCTGTCTCAAGAAAAAAGGAGGGGGGGGTCTTTAGTTCATGAGCCCATTAGAACAAATGCACAGCCCATCACCTTGCTGGGCCACCAACTCAGCACAGCCTACCCAGGCTCACGGGGAACAGAGTATGGTGTAGATTCTAAAGGAAAGACAAAATGAGTAGGAAGGGGAGGGGAAAGGGCAGAAAGCAGGACAGACACCCTATGTAAAGAAGCAAGTAGGGGGGTGGAAGGGGGAAGGGAGAGAAGAGGGAGGAGAAGGCAGAGGAAGGAGAGAAGGAGGGAGAGAGAGGGTCTCAACAGCTAAACTGGGAGAGGAGAGGCAGAATGGGAAGTCAGAGACAGAAAACGATAATGAGGAGAACAGGAAGTTCATACTGCAAGGAGCCGCCTACCACTGAAGGAATCACGCAGGAGCCCCCTCCCCAGTGCAACTCTGCACGGCCTCCAGGGCCACCACATGGCCTCTGCCTTTGATAGCTAATCTGAGTAAGATGTGAAACTGCAACGTGGGGAGACAAGGACCTGAGTCTTTGGGAAAAGGGATCTTCAGCAAAGGAATATCTTGCAGATGTTTCCCAAAATGTGCAGAGCTAAGAGGAGAGAGGCAGGGGAGACCTCCAGAGGGGGTGCAGAGTCAGAAAGGCGCTGTGTGGGCAGGGGAGCCACCTGTCACAGGCTGCTCCTGGCCAAGGGCCTTCCTGAGAGTTCACCATGGGCCAACAGCATCCAGGGTGGTCCTGCTCCATTACAGAGCTCCGCCCCCTCTCTGGACTCTCTCACTAATGGTTAGTTATTATTACAAGGAAACCAAGTTCAAGTCTAAAGGAAGATTGGAAATGAACCATCCTTCCTCTGAGTCAAAGGTGTCACCAAAAGCACAACATGGCGTTCATCTCCACTAAAAAATACAGTGTAACAATGGTATGGATACCCGGCACAAATCTGGACATTCCACTAAAGCTATACATTTTCAGTGGGCAAACTTTACTCCAAAAAGCTGTTAAAAATCTATGGATCCCTAATAAAGGATACCGAATGTCATTAAACACACACCATATAGGAAAGTTAAATCCATGCTATGTAGCTTATATTCTTAGCAGTATCAGCAAAATGGTTTCTAATTATTTCCAGAAAAATTATAAAAGATGCAGTACTACAACTGTGTCCTAAATATTGTAGACTCCTAGAGATAAGGAAGCTTTTAGTAACTTTTTAAATAAGATTCTCTTAACTCACCCTTTTCTAACTACTTTGTAGTAATTTTGTAAGAAGAGAGAAAAGTATCAAGGGCATGTGGAATTCTTTTTCTTTTGGCCCCGGCTACTATAATCCTGAGATTAAAGCTCATAACTTCGCTCCAAGCTCATTTCTGAGCATAAGTACCTGCTCCCCCTTATTACACAGTCTAATCTCCTGCCCGGCCAAGTGTCTCCTCCCCTGCAGGACACTTCCCTCTACCCCTAGATGACAACACACACTACTCTCCCCTTATCATGGATCTCCACATTCTTCCAACCCTGTCCCTGACCCCCCCAAATGGGCACTCCTACATAACTCTAACCATTTTTATTGCAGCCACCAGAAAAACATGGCTGTGAGCTCCCACCAGGATGAGGCCATGGCTTATTCATCTGAGCATCCCCTAAAACTTCTAGAAGCATCTCGCACATGCTAAATACTCAATAATCATTCATCACATGAATTAGCAAGTAGTCCCCTTTGGGCTATGGGGAGCAGGGGCTCCTCAGACAGGGCTCTGCGGCCTGCCTGCCTCCCTCAGGACAGAGCGGGGAGACCAGGCATGTTCTCCCCTCTCTACTCTCCATTCCTTCCTGGTCCACTCCTCTAACTCTTCTGCCATCTTCTCTGCCCCCACCCAAATCAACCCCAGAGCAGGGTTCATCAGCATTAGGTAGGGGTCAGGCCACAGTAACATGGCCTGCATGCCATGCAAGCCAGTGCCTACACGTGACCATGACATCCTGAGTCTTAGACGCCCTGCATGCCTAAGTCACTTCTTAAGAAGAAAAACATGGAGACGCTGGCCCAGCAGGCCAGCTGCTGGACATCAGCCCTGAAGGAAGTCTCCTGAAAGAGGCATGTCCTTGGACATCCGCCAGCATGTGTGGTCACAGCAGCCACACAACTCAGGCTGCTGAGTAAGGAGTAAGCCTGTGACCAGATTCAGGGGAAATTTAAGTCATTTCATTTTTCCTTCCACAGGATTCAAGTAACATTTACAAGAATCAATAAGAGCAAGGTGTATCCATCTTGCACAAACAAGCAAAAAACAGCAAATCAATAATAAACTGCAAGGGCGGCCCTTACGCACTTGCCCAGCTCACTGCTTGAATGAAACATGGAAGGATTTTAATTGTGTCATCTACACAGCTGGTGGGTAATGAGTTCCAAGGCCAAAGATGCCCCCCAAAATCTTCTAGGGCTCATTAAAATCTTTTATTTGCTCTTATTACAACCACTAACTAACATGTAATATTCTGTGGGTGCTTCCCATGTGCCAAGCACTGAACTAAGTATTTTACACACACTTATGCATTTAAATCTTAACAGTAACCCAATGAAGTAGGTGCCACCATCACCTCTGTCTAATAGTTGAGGAAACAGAAGCTGCCTGAGAACCCACAAAGGTAGGCAGAGTGGGGAGGACCCAGGAGTTACCCAAGCCCAGCGCCTACACGTGACCATGACATTCTGAGTCTCAGGAGCACCACCGCACATAAGCACCTTAGAAAGTCCAGCCCCTCCCAGGGAGAACCAGGGACTTACCAGTTGTGATCAAATAGGCATCAGGAATGGTGATATCACACACATATGGTGGCTTGGCAGTGGCCAGCGCTGGAGTGTCCACCGTTGCTTCAAAAGTGAAGGTGGTCATAGGACGCAGGGAGGGCAGGGGGGGTGCAGCGCTGCTCTCCAGGGAACTCTGACCCGTGGTGTTGCCATTCAGGGCGGCGTCAGTGGGAGGAGCAGTGGCAGCGCTGGTGTCAGAGGAGCCCGGCTCAGCAGAGGTGTTCAGTGGGACATCCGAGGGTGTGAATGACGGGTCCACAACAATCAGCTCTGTCGGCAGAGGTGAGGGGGTTAACTCAGAGACAGACGAGGATGTTGGTGACAGGTACGCGTCGGTGAATAGCGCTGGACTGGTGGGATTGGCTCTGGAGAGAGAGGCTGAGAACGATGAGTGGCCATCGGTGGCACTGACTCTGTCATCAGAAGGCGTCGGAGTTGAGAACAAGGAAGACTCGGTTAAAACAGATGTCACAGGGAAAGCAGTCAACGTGACATGAGTCCTAGCAGTCAGGATGTCAAGGACAGACTCAGAGCTGGAGGGCACCAGTGTGGTGACTGCGGGTTCACAAGAAATGAGTGAAAACTCAAAACAGGAGGTAGTTTCTGTGACAGCTGAGGTAAAATGAGCTTCAGAATTTGTCAGGGAGACCTTTGATGCTTCAGGGAACTTGGGAGAGCTAGAGGGAAAGCTTGATGGTGGTGATGACAGGAAAGTGGCAGGATTTAAAGGCAGGTCTGAACTCGGCCAGTGCTGAGAAAACTCAAGACTCGTGGAATTAAGAAGAGGAGGCTGAGGTGACTGCAAATCCATGGAGTCGGACAAGGGGAATGTTTCCACCAAGGGAGAAAAAGACTGAGACCAGGAGGGTGACAAGTCACCTGACATCAGAGATGGAGAAGCAAGTGCTTCCAACAGAGAAGGGACGGAGCTGCTGAATCCCAGTGGGGGGGTCGAGGAAAAGCCAGATGCAAAATCCAAAATGCTTCCAGGTCTGTGTTCAAAAACAGTGGTAGCTTCTTGGTCGGAGAAAAATGAAGGCTCTACTGAAGGAACCAAACTATAAGAAGGAAAAAGACTCGGGTCCCTGATGGCAACCAAGGGTGTGTTTTTGTTTGCTGTGACAGAGAGAGATGAGTCCAGGAGAAGGCTGGTGATGATGGAGAAAAATGCAGGGCTCACCCCGGGTGGTATCGCTTGGGTTTCAGCAACAGAGGACGGGGCAGCAGTAGGACCAGGTGAGGCTGGAGCAGGGAGGGGGCTGTGGGAAGGGGACACGGGCATGGTCACAACCCTGCTCGTATCCACCTCACCCGAAGCGCCAACGTCTGAGATTTCCACAGTTCTAGAGGAAAAGGAGACTATGGGTCTGGAGGGGAAAAGCGTATTGAATTCTTGAGGGTCTTCCTCAAACTCGGTGAAGTCCTCTACGACACTGCTCAGTGGAGTCACACTTCTTTGCTCCAACAGGGTCAGGGACAGGGGCTCCGCACCATCCCCTGATCCCACATCTTTCTCCACAAGGCTTGTGGCCGGTACTTGCCGAGGTGACAACACGCTGCAGGACGCACACCATGTGTACGGCCTGAATGGAGACACTGGGCTCAGGATGTGAGCAGCGTCCACACGACTGGGGACCACTGAACTGTCAAGCAACTCTGACATTTCGCTGGAGTCACTGGGAAGAAAAGGGTTATATGAAACATCAGTGGGTTGGGTCAAAAAGGGCACAAACGCAAGAGGAGTTGAAAACCAGGCAGAACGCAGACTGCTGAATGCAAGGGCTGTGTGTGACGCCGCCACGGCAGGGGACACTCTTGGAGAGATGGCTTCTTCCAGGCTTTGACTCAACACAGCGGTCACAGGAGGGTATCTACCTGTACTTGTGGCCGAGACCTCCTCTGGAGGCTGTGAGACCTCCCCCGAGGAGGGGAACAGCAGGTGGGTAAAGCTGTCGCCTACGCCTACCTGCTGAGGCACTGAAGACCCGGAGCTAGAAAGGACAGGGGTTTCCGCATCCTTTGTTACAGAAGCCACAATCTCTGGCAAAGTCCTGCTTGATAACTGACTGTAAATATCAGGATGATAAAGCACCAAATTCCTGGTAGGAGTTGGAACTATGCCCTCGGAGGTGGGAAAAGCTGACTGAAAGGCGTTGAAATGAGTACGGGGCTCAGCGTGTGCTGCTGGTTGTTGCACTGGGGTCTGCCAGGCTAATGTCACTTCTTTATCTTGTAAAGAGGTCGCGGGTGGTGCCAGAGTGAGCACGGATTGGGAGGGTCCCTCAGGCAGCCCTGACGAGCTGACTCTGGTATACTGCACTGCAGAAGCTACCGGGAGGGTGGCCCAGTGAGCCTCTGGCAGGAAGTTATCCATTTCATCTTCATCCAGTGCCACCTCATTACTCGTCTCTGACATGTAACTAGCCACAAAGATGCTGCGATCCGTTGTACTTTGGGTCCGTTTTCCTTGGTTAAAAAACGTAGTGGCAGATGGAGAGGGTGTGACGTGGAGAGAGCTGCTCTGCTGGGACCCGGGGGCAGTTTCTGTTAAGGCCACTTGTGCAGCACTGTGCGTGGTGCTTCTCTTCAGCATGAGCTCCTCGGAGGAGAGAGAGAGATTGTGCTGTTCCGGAGAGAGCTCATCTATCAAGAAAATCAAAGCTGGATTAGTCGAACATACTGATCACGTTTTGTTTCAGGAGTAAAAATTCACTCATTCGACAAACATCCATTTGCTGTAAACGTCCACGACCCCCAGACGTTAAACAGCCAGCTGGAGGCCAGAAATTGCCATCAAGATGAGATCTGCAAATATTCGAAAACCTGAACCATCTGTACTTACGCCGTGTGGGTTTGTGTATACCTGTACACGGCATTTACACATCTTTGCCTCTTATTTTCTAGCAATGTGGACTCACCCCAACAGAACCGCAGAATACTGGAAAAGGAGGAGCCGGGGAGGCTCTCTAGTCCATTCTCCCCCGCCCATCACAGGAAGAAAGAGAGGTTCAGAGAAGGTAAACAAACCAATCATAAGGCCACCAGACAGTGCAGCTGAAATCTGAACCTAAGGCTGCCTTGACGCCGAAGCCCGTGAGTTTTCTTTCCGTGACAGTAGCTGGCTCCTAAGAGCATGAACAAGACCAGTCTGATGGCACCACCCTACACAGGGGGAGAGGTGCTCAGTCTCCCAGGGGTGCTCCCACACACAGCTCCCACTTGAAGCCCACCCGACTCTCTGTCCTCCCCTACTGTGCTCTGGACAAATGAGCTACCTGCAGTTCTCCAAACCCAAATTCTCTCAGCCTTGATGACTGTCCACATCCTCCTTCCCCAACTCTGAACCTGGGTTACTCCTCCTGGTGCTTCAGCATTGATATGACCTCCTTCCTCGCCCCTCCAGAGTTGGGTTAGTGCCTCTCCAAGGGCTTCTCCATGTCATATCCCTTATCACGTCCGCTCATGAGACTCCATGCTTCCTGTAGACGGGCCCTGCGCCCAGCACAGTGAATGACATAAAATTAGAGCTCAGTAAACACCGAATGAACAAATGGTGCCTGAGGATACCAAGCTTTGACACGGGCCTAAGTCATCCCACCCTCTGTTCAAACTTTTGTATTCTTTATACTCATGACAGCTGTCCTTATTTAATATGCTAATGTATCTCCACCTGTCGTTCAGATACATAGCCTAAGAGAAGCAGGACAAGTGACAGCCCAGGCACTGATGGAGGCCCAGGGCCCAGGACAATCCACTGTAGCCCAGGCTGGGCCCTGACTGAGCCACCATCACAAGCAACACCCTCCTTTCTCTTGTCACCAACAGTCTATCAAGACACAAGGGGGATCATCTTGAATGATTTTTCCTTTAAGTGAATTATTTCTATTCTATTTCTGACAACACAGCAGACTAGAATGAAACCCTCCACTTTGGAACACTGAACAACAGTTAATAATATAAGCTTTAAAACATCCTTTTAAGTGGACCAGATGAGCCTACAAGACGATAAGGTGAACATGCTGAGCACAAGCATCAAGCAGGGGCTGGACAAGGGCAGAGACCGGGCACTGAAGTAGCCACACGACCTAGGGGACACTGGACCAGATGGCCTGGTGCTTAGGCCACAGGGAGTGAGGGACAAGGATTTGGCCTAGATAAGCAGAGCACCCATCTGAAGACCATCTTCCACAAGTGGAGGCTCAAAAAGTGTCATACTCTCAGGAAAAGAGTGAATTAGGGGAAAAAAATCCAGCCCTCAGGACAGCAAGACAAATATCTGTCTCCAAAAGCGTCTGGAATGAGAACACCGTGAGCTGACTTTCCCTCCTCCCAGCTGATTCTGCCCAGTCTCTCACTCCTGTTTCCTGGGATCAGGTCCTGTAATAAAATACCTGCACACGAACCCTCATCTCAGGCTCTACTTTCTGGGGAAAACCTAGACTAAGACCCTGTTGCAGGTTGAGCTGTAGCCCCCTGGATACTCCTGTGTTGTAGTCCTGGCCCTGGACCTGACAGTGTACCCTATTCACACACAGGATCACTGTGAAGGTCATCAGTTAAGAGGAGGTCACACTGCAGGAGGTCCCTCATCTAACCTGCCTGATGTCCTTATGAAGGGACAATGTGGACACAGACACACACAGAAGGAGAACACCACGTGAAAATGAAGGCAGTGATCAGAGAGACGCACCTGCAAGGAACACCAAGGCCTGGGGGCAAACCACGGGAAGCTGGAGAAGCCTGGAACACAGTCCCCCTTGCAGCCTGTAAGGGAACCCGGCCTGCTGACACCCCAATCTTAGATTTCTGGCCTCTAAAACTGTAAGATGATCAATTTCTACTGTTAAAGCTCCCCTCAAAAAAAAGCATCTGTCTCAACTTTGACTTTGTCCAACTACTATATACAAAGTCTCCCCAAGTATGGAATCTAAACTACTTGCATGGTCTTAGTAAGTATAGGCTGAGGATCAACATTTAAAGTGGACCTGGTCTCCAGTGCCTGTCGAAAGCTAACATAAATCATCCCCCAAATTACACACAGGCTCAAGCCAGCGATCAGAGTACTCCCGGAGCTAGAGTTGCAAAAAACATGAGCACATTCTTAGAAATTACAAAGCACGTAGGGAAGTTAGGTATTAAAAGTCAAGAGAAACCCCACAAAAAAAGTAAAATACAAAAATACCCATACAAACAGAATCATTTCTATAAAGACTTCAGATGTTGAAATTATTGGATACGTTCTTTAAAGTATGTTTAATTCATTTAAAATAATAAAGAGGAAACTGAAAACATGAGGAACAAGCAAGAGACTATGAAAACCGGCCAGGAATATCTGGAAAAGAAACAACATTTAAAAATATAAAAAATACTAAAATTAAAAATTTCAAACTCAATATACATGTAGAATAGCAATTTAGACATAGTAGAATCAAGACTTAGGGAACTCAGGGATAGAAGAAATTACTCAGAATGGGGCAGAGAGGAACAAAGAGATGAGAAACATAAAAAAGAGAAGTTGGCCAGGCACAGCGGCTCACACCTGTCATCTTAGCACTCTGGGAGGCTAAACAGGGAGGATCTCTTGAGCTCAGGAGTTCAAGACCACCCTGGAAAAGAGCAAGACCCCATCTCTCCTAAAATTAGAAAAATCAGCCAGACATGATGGTTCACACCTCTAGTCCCAGCTACTCCGGAGGCTGAGGCAGGAGGATGGCTTGAGCCTGGGAAGTTGAGGTTGCAGTGAGCTACTGTCATGGCACTCTAGCCTGGACAACAGAGAAAAAAGAGAAGTTAAGAGATATAGAAGATAGGCTCAGACAATCTAACATACATTTGATCAACATTTTAGAAAGAATAGAGAGAACAGAGACAATTTGCTAAAAATTTTCCAAAATTGGCTCAGCACTGTTAGCTTAGTGGCTAGGATACCAGCCACATACATGGGAAGCTGGCAGGTCTGAATCCAGCCCGGGCCCGCCAAACAGCAATGACAACTACAACCAAAAAATAGTTTGGCGTTGTGGCAGGCACCTGTAGTCCCAGCTACCTGGGAGGCTGAGGCAAGAGAATGGCTTAAAGCCCAAGATTCAGAGGTTGCTGTGAGCTGACACATGAATCACTCAATTCAGAAAGACCTAGAAATCCCAAGCAAGGTAAATTTTTTTGGCTCGGTGCCTGTGGCTCAATCGGCTAAGGCGCCAGCCACGTACACCTAAGGTGGCGGGTTCAAATCCCCAGCCTGGGCCCGCCAAACAACAATGATGGCTGCAACCAAAAAATGGCCAGGCGTTGTGGCGGGCGCCTGAGGTCCCAGCTACTTGGGAGGCGGAGGCAGGAGACTCGCTTGAGCCCAGGAGTTGGAGGTTGCTATGAGCTATGATGCCATGGCACTCTACCCAGGGGGATAGCTTGAGGCTCCGTCTCAAAAAAAAAAAAAAAAGGTAAATTTTTTTGAAGCCCATACCTATACACTTGATGATACCACAGAACATCAAAGACAAATAAAAATTGCAAAAGCTATTAGAGAAAAGAGGATGCAATTAAATCAGCAGATCACTCCTTCACAGAACTTGAAGCCAGATGACAATGAAACAAAACCATCTGAGTGCTGAGAAAAAATAACTTAGATGTCTTAGACCCAAATAAGCAACAAAACTCTCCGACATGTAAAATAAAGACACTTAGACATTTTAATACAAACAAAAAGTGGTTACACCAACATATGACCCTCAGCGAAGGAGCTTCTGAAAAAGAGTATCCTACAAGAAGATTACCCCAGGAGGAAGAGCTAGGAAGGAATAAACTTACAAATAAGTAAATGGCAAACATATGGCTAAACCTAAACAAATACTGATGGTACCAATGAACAACACTGCTCTGTACTTTGTGAGTTTATAGAAGACACAATATGGAATTAAAGCAGCTTTTACAATTGCATACAAGCTTAAAGAGGGGCAGCCCGAGGTCTTGGTGACTTGCTAGCAGAGATAAGAAATCAAGAGCTCAGACAAAATTCTGAATAGATTTTGTCTGTCTATACTAAAATTTGTAAATAATATGCAGTCCTGTAGATAAAGTATTTCTGGATGGTTCCCTGAGCATCTGAAAGTCACAAACTTCCACCAGATATAAACTGCTTACTTTACACATTGCTGACCGGTTAACAATGTGTTAACGTGTTAGAAGCCCTAAGTGATTCTACAGTATAAGCACCTGAAGGATGAGGAGGGGAGAAAGAATAAAACAGGCTGAATTTGGGATGACTGAAAATTGAGCCTGGGAGAAATGAAATCAGGGAACAGCTGCTACGTTAACACATTGCTGACTGGCAGTTTTACACAGAAACTGTCCATGTCACCGGGTAACTTGTGCCCAGTCACCAATGTGCTAAAAGGAGCACACTCTTTTCTCCATAATACAACTTTTAAAAATGAATAAACAACACAAGAAGGAGAATGTTTCTTTTTCTTTTTTTTTTTTTTTTGAGACAGAGCCTCAGGCTATCCCCCTGGGTAGAGTGCCATGGCATCACAGCTCATAGCAACCTCCAACTCCTGGGCTCAAGCGAGTCTCCTGCCTTCGCCTCCCAAGTAGCTGGGACCACAGGCGCCTCAATGCCCGGCCATTTTTTGGTTGCAGCCATCATTGTTGTTTGGCGGGCCTGGGCTGGGGATTCGAACCTGCCACCTTAGGTGTACGTGG
Source organism: Galagoides demidoff (assembly GCA_963574575.1). NCBI lineage: Eukaryota > Metazoa > Chordata > Mammalia > Primates > Galagidae > Galagoides > Galagoides demidoff. The sequence goes on from CAUYQV010055318.1 coordinate 22,564, forward strand.
CTGGCGCCTTAGCCGATTGAGCCACAGGTGCCGAGCCGAGAATGTTTCTTTTTCTTTTCTTTTTTTGAGAAATGGGGGGTCTCACTCTGTTGCCCAGGCTGGTCTTGAACTCCCACTTCCATGTGAGCCTCCTGCCTCAGCCTCCTCAAGTGCTGGGATTACAGGTGTAAGCCTCCAAGCCCAACTCATGATAATATAATAGGCACTTGTCTTCTATACAACCTAGCTCTAGGATTCCTTGTCTAAATGCTTTTATTTACCTGTCATATTCCAAGCATGGACCAAAAAAAAAAAAAAAAAACCATGATATTGACTACAAACACAGCAGCTGTTCTTCTCTATAGTAAAGGTTTAAATTTTACAAATTTAAAAATAAATGGAAATCATATGCTTAAATCTAAACAAATACTGATGGTACAAAGGAAATATTCATAAAATCACGATTCTGTCAAACGTACATCATATAAATTTGAAAGTTTTCCTAAGGCCACATCATTTTGTCTATTTCAAAACTCTATGATATAATCTTTGAAATATAGGATCTGAATGGGGAGCAAAATCCCTTTTAAAGTGAATCAGGCCGCTGGCCACAGGTCTCACAGATCATCACAAAGACCTGGGTGGGGAGCTGGGGAGCAGAGCTGTTGGCCACACGGGTCACAGGACCCGAGTAGGGAGCTGGGGAGCTGGTGGGCAGCGTTCTAGGGGTACCGTGTTTCCCCGATAAGACGCTGTCTTATATTTATTTTTTCTCAAGAAGACACACTAGGGCTTATTTTCAGGGGATGTCTTATTTTTATTAAGTATAATACAACAATCTACATTTATTCAAATACAGTTAAGTCATCTTCTAGAACCTGACAGGGGGAGCCAACCCTGTTGGTGGGGCTGGCGTTAGTGATGTGTGAACTCCTTTCCCCTAGCTGTTCGCACATGTGCAATAGGATGCCTGTGACCGTGGTTACTACGTGAGCCCCCATGCAAGTGCGAACAGCTCGGAGAAAGGAGCTGTGGCAGATAAAAGGTAATGCATGGCATGGCTATGCAGATATGCTGCATAGCCACGCCCATCACTAGGTCTCATTATTGGGATAGGGCTTATATTTAACAAATGCATAGAAATTCTGCTAGGGCTTATTTTTTGGGGTAGGTCTTATTTTCGGGGAAACATGGTAGTTCCTGATTTAGGCTCTGTTTTCTAGGTGACTTGAGGAGGACATTGGACTGGGGCAGATAAGGACCAGCCTCCTCAACTACCACCACCCACCACAGGTACCTAAAACTGAGCACCACATTCTAAGGGGCTGATCCTGCCCTGCTCTCCCCTGGGGGTTGACTACCATGGCAACTGAGGTACTTTGTAGAACCTTGTTTCTGGACTTGGTAGGCCTGAGAAGAGAACTTGGCCACGTTATCAAGTGCAGACATATCTGCTCCAGAGGTGGTCTCGCTAAGAGATGTTGCCTTCTGTAGGTGTTTCCTGAACCCAGCTTGTGCCAAGCCCAGAGACATGATGAATCAGGTCTGGCTTCTATGCTCAAGGAATCATCTTGGCCTAGGGGCTGAGTGGCCCCCCTAAGTGCAGTAGCCTTGGGGAAAAGAAGTTGCCAAAAAGGAGGGTCAGCAAAGCTTTCTGGAAGAAGTGACTCTTGAACCCAGTAATGTGACAACATCTAGTAATCCCTCGAATGTTGAAATAAACTGATGCAGCTGAATGAAGAGGGAAGAGGATTTTAGATTGAAGACAGCGGATCTGGCAACTGCTCAGAGGAGAGCCAGCCTCAAGTTCCATTCATTCAGCAAGTGTTTTTTGAGCCTACCACAGAGAGCTCCAAGGCTATGGGGACCCATGGTGAGGAGTATGAGGATAACTACAGGATGTGCCAGGGAGGACAGATTTCTCAGGGAGGTGCCTGAGTTAGACCTGAAGACTTGTGGGAGTTTCTGTTTGTGGGACATAGTCGTGACCTGTGTGGCACACTAGGGGTTCAGAGTTGCCTTCAGGCACCCTGCCTCTATTGTGGAGTAGAGGATTCTGAATGCTTAGTGCTACCAAAGACAGAAAGAAGCTGGATCTCTGGAGACCATTCTGGGCCTCTGGGAAAGCCCCACAGCCTTTGCCCTTGTACTCGTACCCTGATCCTGTCCTGCTTGGCAGCCTTGATCTGTGTCATTAGTCACCTCAGTGTACCAGAGGTAGACACCCTGGTGCCCTCCACCCAGGCCTGGAGGGAGGGGAAAGGACATCATTTAAAAAACAGAGGCAGGGAGTTTAGGCTGTGCTGAGCCCTCAGACCCCCTCCAGGAGACACTTGGAGCCCAGAACTTGCTGTGATTGAGGTGACACAAGATGTTGCTAGAGGTACAGGAGGAGGTAGATCTACTGGGGCTGTTTCCTTTTCCCCTGGCTGTCTTGTGGCAGGGGGAGTGGAGATCAGCACACCCTGGAGAGAAGCTGAAGTCGGGGCGGGGGGGGGGGCTGGCCAGCTCCACAGTGCTTGAGTGTAGCCACCCCCTAGTTGCACCCCTGCTGGTGCCCAGCCAGCCTATGCATTAAAGATTTAAGCATAAATATTTACACATACATGAAAAATAAAAATGAAACTCAAGGGCAGAAGGGGCCTGTTTGTGATCCATTTGATGGCCCCAGGGACTGAGGTCTTTAGTACCTAACATCTCTTTCATTCTTTTCCATGGAGCAGGCCATCTCGGATTGGTCAGCCAGGGCTGGTCTCTTTCCTCCTGCATCTGGCTCTCACACAACCCTGAGGGTGGGGTCAGAGACCAGATTGCCTATTGTTGGCAGGAAAGATGAGAGACCTTGTCACTGGTGACCTATCATTCACTGAAGAATGGACAGGGAGAGGGACCAGGATGGGCAAGGTGCATTGTAAACAGTGGGCTAAGCAGGCCCTTGCTCTTGTAGAGGTCATAGTCTAGTGAAGGACACATGTTAGTAGAAATGTATAAAGTACTGGGAGAGCAGATACTAGGAGTTGCTGTCATAGTGCAGGAGTGTTAGGATGGCAGTTCTTGGAAAGTGGTTTGAGCTCAGAGTCTGGATAAGTAGGAGTTAGATAAAGGAGGTGAGGTGGTAATTGAAATAAATCCGTCTTTACCCAGTTTTCCTATACGAGGCAGTTCTGAGCCTTTTCCAGCCTCACCCACGGTGGGATGGTGGGTGGGTAAGACCTTGACTCCTAACTAAAACTGGCAGGATTTAAATCCTCTCTCTGCCATTTCCTGGCCATGTAGCCTTGGGCACTTATCTTTCTGTTGCTTCTACCGAAAGAGAGATGAAATTAATCCTGTTTTAAGGTGTTTTCCTGGGCTGCAGTTTGGAAATTGTATTACAGCAGTGGTTTAAGGGGCAGGAGTAGATTTTAGTGCTTCAAAGGTGGTTTCAGACAGGGTAAGAAGTGATAATTAATTGGATTTGGTTGGTGAGAGCATGGTCAAGTTTCTAGCTTGTGTTATTAATAACACAGGGAAAGGATGCATGAATTTCATTAATTTTCTTTCTTTCTTTCTTTCTTTTTTTTTTTTTTTAGAGACAGAGTCTCACTTTATTGCCCTTGGTAAAGTGCTATGGAGTCACAGCTCACAACAACCTCCAACTCCTGGGCTTAGGCGATTCTTCTGCCTCAGCCTCCCAAGTAGCTGGGAATACAGGCACCTGCCACAATGCCCAGCTTTTTTTTGTTACAGTTTGGCCGGGGCTGGGTTTGAACCCGCCACCCTCCTTACATGGGGCCGGCACCCTACTCACTGAGCCACAGGCGCCGCCCATTAATTTTCTATTTATTGTGAGGTTTTTCACACATGCAAAAATATTTCATATGTGTTTTATTTGAAGGATAATAAAAATAAATGTGTATTTACTGCTTAGGTCACTTGAGAAAAAGAATTTGCCAATACACTTAAAGCCTTTGAGTTGTCCATTTTTCTATCCAGAGTTAACTGCTATCCTGAATTTTGACTAATCTTCTCTGTGCTATTTATTGTTCTCATCATATATGTATTGATTCCTAAATAATACAGTGATTGGTTTTATATGGTTTGGAACTTAATTTATTCTGTTTGGAATTTATTTAATTTTTTTCAATCCAAAGGTTTATAGTCTGAATAAAATTTGGAAATTTTGATCTTTGTTTTGTCAATTTTATTGGTCCCTCTGTACCTCCTGGGACACACTCTGCTCATTTGGTAGACCACTTGATATTGTTGATTAGTTCATTTTGTTTTCTTTTCCTGCTACATTTTAGATATCTTGAAGTTCACTGATTTTTTTTTTTCTTCTGCAGTGTTTAATCTGTCAGTTACATCCAGTGCCTTTTCATTTCGGATATTTTTCATCTCTATACATTCCATCTGGATCTTTTTTTTTTTTTTTTGAGACAGAGCCTCAAGCTGTCCCCCTGGTAGAGTGCTGTGGCATCACAGCTCACAGTAACCTCCAACTCTTAGGTGATTAGGCGATTCTCCTGCCTCTTCCTCCCAAGTAGCTGGGACCACAGGTGCCCACCACAGTGTCCGGCTATTTTTTGGTTGCAGCCGTCATTGTTTTTTGTTGCCCTTGGTAGAATGCTGTTATGTCACAGCTCACAGCAACCTCCAGCTCTTAGGTGATTCTCCTGCCTCAGCCTCCCAAGGAGCTGGAACTACAGGAGCCTGCCACAATGCCCGGCAATTTTTTTGTTGCAGTTTGGCTGGGGCTGGGTTTGAACCCACCACCCTTGGTATGTGGGGCTGGCACCTTACCCACTGAGCCACAGGCACCACCACTATCTTTTTTTTTTTTTTTTTGAGATGGTCATACTCTGTTGCCCTTGGCAGAGTGCTGTGGTGTCACAGCTCGAAGCAACCTCAAACTCATGGGCTTCAGTGATTCTCTTGCCTCAGCCTCCCAAGTAGCTGGGACTACAGACACCTGCCAAAATGCCTGGCTATTTTTTTTTAAGAGGTGAGGTCTCATCCCGGCTCAGGCTGGTCTTGAAACTGAGCTCAGGCAATCCACCGGCCTTGGCCTCCCGGAGTGCTAGGATTATAGGCATGAGCCACCTTGCCCGGCCGCCTCTATCTCTTTGAAAATAAAAAGTGTGTCTATAATGACTATTCAGTGTCCCTGATGCTAGTTTCATAATTGCCATTTTGGGGTATATATCAACTTTTTTCCTCCTGGTAATTGTCTTTATTTTCCTCCTTTTTTTTTTTGAGACAGAGCCTCAAGCTGTCATCCTGGGTAGAGTGCTATGGCATCACAGCTCACAGCAACCTCCAACTCCTGGGCTTAAGCGATACTCTTGCCTCAGCCTCCCAAGTAGCTGGGACTATAGGCATCCGGCTATTTTTTGGTTGTAGTCATCATTGTTATTTGGCGGGCCCAGGCTGGATTCGAACCTGCCAGCTCAGGTTTACGTGGCTAGCGCCTTAGCCACTTGAGCCACAGGCACCAAGCCTATTTTCCTCCTTTATATGGCTAATTTTTTTACCCTAAAATTTTGTATCCTGGAAAAGGCTAATTTTTTTAAACTGAATATCAGATACTGTGGTTGCTGGATTTTATTTTATTCCTTTAAATAGCATTGGCTTTTTTTTTTTTTCTGGTGTGAATTTTACTTTCTTGGAATTAATGGAATCTCCTTGAGGCTTTTAAGCTTTTTTAGGATAACTAAAGCTTTTTGGCTGGGCAGAGCTACCTTTTTCCCCCAGGGCTAATTCAGCTCCACAGCTAAGGCAAAATCCTGAGGATTTTGCTGATACTGTGCATACTATGTTTTTGAATTCTGGCAAGTATAAAGAAAACTACTTCTAGCCCTGCATGAGCTCCAGGAATTGCTTTGCCTCCTTTTTGATTTAAGACAGTCTTACTTTCTCACCCTTGGTAGAGTGCAGTGGCATCAGAGCTCACAGCCACCTCAAACTCTTGAGCTCAAGTGATCCTCTTGCCTCAGCCTATCAAGTAGCTGGGAGTACAGGCTTCTTCCCCAATACCTGGCTATTTTTTTGGAGAGGGGTCTCACTCTTGCTCAGGCTGGTCTCAAACTCCTGAGCTCAAGCAATCTCTGCCTACCCTTGCCTCCCACAGTGCTAGGATTACAGGCCTGAGCCACCGCCCCTAGCTTTGCCTACTTCTTTTAAGCAGTTCTTTTCCTAGTCTTCTGTAATTCTCATAGTTGGTTGGAACTTGGTCAAAGACTCAACAGGATACCTCTCTAGATCTCCTGAGCTTCCCCTCTCTGAAACTATCCTCTCAGGTTCTCTGCCTCATAGAGTCTAGCCACCTTGACCTCAAACTTCAGTTTCTGTCTTTTAATTCTCCTGTGAGATTTCCGGGCTCTGTTTTGGTTTTCTTTACTTATCTCAGGGTCATAGTCTGGAGCTGCGGTAGAGTCTCACTTTGTTGCTCATGGTAAAGGGTCATGTCTCATAACTGACAGCAACCTCAAATTCTTGGACTCAAGCAATTCTCTTGCCTCAGCCTCCTGGCTCTCACCACCATGCCTGGCTAACATTTTTATTCTTTTGTACAGACTGGGGGTGGTGTACTTGCTCTTGCTCAGGCTGCACTGGAACTCCTGGCTTTAAGGGATCCTGTTACCAAGAGATTATAGGTGCCCCCTAAGCCACTGTGCCCCCTTTTGGTCGCCCACCTTGTTTTGATGGCTGTAGCTTTGTAGCAAATTTTGAAATCAGAAAGTGTGTTTTCCAACATTGTTCTGTTTTTTTTTTCTTTGTTTTTGAGACAGAGTCTCACTATGCTACCCAATATAGTTTCTTTATACTCTATGTATAGAGTGCTGTGGCATCACAGTTCATAGCAACCTCAAACTCTTGGGCTCAAGCTATTCTCTTGCCTCCTAAGTAGCTGGGACTACAGCCACCACCACAAAGCCTGGCTATTTTTTTGTTGCAGTTGTCATTGGTGTTTAGCTGGTCCAGGCTGGGTTCAAACCTGCCAGCCTTGCTGTATGTGGCTGGCACCGTAACCACTGTGCTAAGGGCATAGAGCCAACGTTGTTCTGTTTTTTTACAATATTCTTTGGCTATGCTGGATTTCTTGGTGTGATGTTATGAAATATATATTTGGTCTTTGTGTAGTTTTCTGATATACAACTCCTAAAGTCCTTGGTATCTTCAAAGAGATGAGTCTTTTTCTGTTCTAATGAGTTGACTGATGGCTAGCAGTCCCTGGGTAGCTTTAGGATGGGGGCTGGTTACAGGAAAGACCCAGGCAAGATCAGAGATTTGGGACTATCAACCTACTCCTCAACTTCCTGGGAGAGGAGAGGGGCTGAAGGTTAAGTTGATCACCAATGGCCGATGGTTTAATCAATCATGCCTACATAATAAAGCTTCCATAAAAGCCCAGAAGGATGGAATTCAGAAAGTTTCTGGATTGCTGAACACATGGAGGTTCCTGGAGGGGTGTGTACCTAGAGAGGGCATGGAAACACCTCACTTACGCATCTGTAATCTTTGTAATATCCATTATGATAAACTAGTAAATGCAAGTGCTTCCCTGAGTTCTGTGAATGGCTCTAATTAATCAAACTCAGCGAGGTGGTTGTGAGAACTCTAACTTATAAACAGTTAGTGTGAAGCACAAGTAAAACAACCTGGGGCTCAAAACTGGCCTAGGAAGGAGGAAGGGACTGAGCCCTCAATCAATCTATGGCAGTGGTTCTCAACCTGTGGGTTGTGATCCCTTTGTAACAATGAAAGTACATCCTGGGTGGTGCCTGTGGCTCAGTGATTAGGGCGCTGGCCCCATCTACCAAGGGTGGTTGGTTCAAACCCGGCCCTGGTCAAAACTGTGACCAAAAAATGGCCAGGCATTGTAGTGGGAATCTATAGTCCCAGCTTCTTGGGAGGCTGGGGCAAGAGAATCGCCTAGGCCTAAGAGGTGTGAGGTTGCTGTGAGCTGTGACACCACAGGCACTCTACCGAGGGTGACAAAGTGAGACTCTGTCTCTACAAAAGAAAAAAAGAGAGAAAATACATCCTGCATATCAGATATTTACATTATGATTCATAGCAGTAGCAAAATTATAGTTATAAAGTAGCAACGAAAATAATTTTATGGTCAGGGTCACCACAACATGAGGAACTGTATTAAAGGGTCACGGCATTAGGCGGCGTTAGGAAGGTTGAGGACCACTAATCTATGGGCTCTACCAATATCTCCAGAATTCAACTGAATGGAAGGACATCCAGTTGTGACCCCTGGAGAACTGCTTGCTTGTTTGATGTGTATGGGAAAAACCTTACCCATCTGGTGTCAAAAATGTGTCATGAGATTATAGCAGGAAATCTAGGGTTTTTTTTTTTTTTTGAGACAGAGTTTCACCATGTTGCCCTCTGTAGAGGGCCATGGCATGACAGCTCATAGCAACCTCAAACTCCTGGGCTTAAGTGATTCTCTTGCCTCAGCCTCCCAAGTAGCTGAGATTACAGGAGCCTACCACAGTGCCTGGCTATTTTTTTGCTGCAGTTGTCGTTGCTTAGCTGGCTCAGGCTGGATTTGAACCTGCCACCCTCAGTGCATGTGGCCGGTGCTGTAACCACTGTGCTGAGCCTCACTAATTTTTATTTTTCAGATTTTTGTTTATTAAATGATAGCTGTATACATTAATGCAAACATGAGGTACAGTGAAGTGTTTTCATATACAATTCGAAATACTTTCATCAAGCAGGTTAGCATAGACTTCATGTCATTTACTTAGTCATTGTGTCAAAACATTTATACTCTAGTTCTAGAAAAGTTCACTTGTACCCTTGTTAGACAGACATATTTTTCAGATTTACTAATTTTTTTTTTTTTTGAGACAGAGTCTCAAGCTGTCACCCTGGGTAGAGTGCCATGGCATCACAGCTCACAGCAACCTCAAACTCTTGGGCTTAAGCGATTCTTTTGCCTCAGCCTCCCAAGTATCTGGGACTACAGGTGCCCACCACAACGCCTGGCTATTTTTTGGTTGTAGTTGTCATTGTCGTTTGTCAGGCCTGAGGTGGGTTTGAACCTGTCAGCTCCGGTATATGTGGCTGGTGCCCTAGCCACTGAGCTACAGGTGCAGAGCCAGAAATCTAGGTTTTTTTTACCACTCACTTGCATTTCCGTATAAAGTTTAGAATGAGCTTGCCAAATTCATGAAAAACCAGCTGGTTTTAATCTGTAGGCCAAGTTGGAGAGCATTGCCATCTTAACAATATTGTCTACCAAACAATGAGCAAAAATGATTTTTCATTTATTATGTGTTTTAAAATACCTTTTAACATTTTTTCCTTCTTTTTCTTTTCTTTTTTTTTTAGACAGTCTCACTCTGTTGCCTCAGGCTAGAGTGCCCTGGTGTCCACCTAGCTCACAGCCTCTTGAGTACCTGGGACTACAGGCAGCTGCCACAATCACTTGCTAATTTTTCTACTTTTATTTTATTTATTTATTTGTTTTTTTCATGGAGACAGAGTCTCACTTTGTCACCCATGGTAGAGTGCTGTGGCGTCACAGCTCACAGCAAACTTCAGCTCTTGGGCTTAGGTGATTCTCTTGCCTCAGCCTCCTGAGTAGCTGGGACTACAGGCGCCGATCACAATGCCTGGCTATTTTTTTGTTGCAGTTTGGTTAGGGCTGGGTTTGATCCTGCCACCCTCAGTATATGGGGCTGGCACCCTACTCACTGAGCCACAGACACACCTGATTTTTCTATTTTTAGTAAAGAGGGGGGTCTCACTCTTGCTAAGGCTGTCTCAAACTCCTGACCTCAAGGGATCTTCCCGCCTTGGCCTCCCAGAGAGCTAGGATTACAGGATAAGCCACCTCACCTGGCCATTTCCCCCCTCAATTTTAGAGTTGGCAAGTTATCTTTTGACTTGACTTTTTTTTTTTTTTTGGCTGGGGTTGAACCTGCTACCTCCGGAATATGGGGCCGGCACCCTACTCCTTTGAGCCACAGGCGCCACCCTTGACTTGACTTCTTTATTATTTTGTTGCACGGAAGATTTTTCTTTTCTTTCTTTCTTTCTTTTTTTTTTTAGACAGAGCCTCAAGCTGTCCCTTGGGTAGAGTGCTGTGGCATCACAGCTCACAGCAACCTCCAACTCCTGGGCTCAAGCAAGTCTCCTGCCTCAGCCTCCCAAGTAGCTGGGACCACAGGCACCCACCACAACGCCTGGCTATTTTTTTGGTTGCAGCTGTCATCGTTGTTTTGGTGGGCCGGGCTGGATTCGAACCTACCACCTTAGGTGTATGTGGTTAGTACCTTAGCCATTTGAGCCACAGGCGCTGAGCCTCTTTCTTTCTTTCTTTTTTTTTTTTTTAACAGTTTCACTTTATCGCCCTCGGTAGAGTGCTGCAACATCACAGCTCACAGCAACCGCTAAATCCTGGCCTTAGGCAATTCTCTTGCCTCAACCTCCTGAGTATCTGAGACTACAGGCACCCACCACAATGCCTGGCTATATTTTTGTTGTTGCAGTTTTACCGGGGCCAGGTTCAAACCTGCCACCCTCGGTATATGGGGCCGGTGCCCTACTCACTGAGCCATGGGCACCACCCCCAAAGTTTTATTTTCATGCGCTCAACTGTACCAACCTTCTTTTTTTTTTTTTTTTGAGACAGAGTTTCACTATGTTGTCCTCAGTAGAGTGCTATGTCATCACAGCTCACAGCAACCTCCAACTCTTGGGCTTAAGTGATTCTCTTGCCTTAGCTTCTCAAGTGTCTGGGACTACAGGAGCTGACCACGACACCAAGCTATTTTTCTGTTGCAGTTCTCATTGTTGTTTAGCTGGCCCGAGCCAGGTTCGAACCTGTGAGCCTTGGTGCATGTGACTGGCGCCATAATCACTGTACCAACCATTTATTGCACCTATATTTGAGTCATAGTTGGTAATTCTTCTCTAAATTCTGGTTGTAGGGGAATTCACGTATTTTTTTTCCTATGACTTGTATGACTTTGTATTTTACTCTTAGATTCCTGATCCTTTTGGCATTTACTTGTGTATAGAACGAGATACAGTTCTAATTCTAGCTTTTGCTTGTTGATCGACCAATTGATCCAGCACAATTTCTTAAAGTTCATCTTTGCTCAATGAGAGATTTGAGATGTCACTTTTATTATGTAATTGTTTTCCATATGTACTTGTGTCTATTTATGAACTTTCTATTTGCACTTTTATTTTACTGTTCTATTTGTCTATTTATTCCTTGTGTCCATACTATTCATTGACCTTACAACCCCAGCCCACCTGGTGACAATATTCCTGTACCCTCTTTTTTCTTTTCTTTTCTTTTTTTTAGAAACAGAATTTTACTTTGTTGCCCTTGGTTGAGTGCTGTGCTGTCACAGCCCACAGTAACTCCAACTCCTGGGCTTAGGTGATTCTCTTGTCTCAGCCTCCTGAGTAGCTGGGACCACAGGCATTCACCATAATGCCTGGCTATTTTTTTGTTGCAGTTTGGCCGGGCCCAGGTTCGAACCCATGCCACCACCTCTTTTTTTCTTTTGTTGTTGGTGGAGAGGGAAGATAAAAATAACAGCATATTTTATTTTAACCTGTATCTTCCACTTATCTAGTTTGTCTATAGAAAAGCCATCTGCTGGCTGGAGCCCAGCATAGCTGTCTTAATTTTGTTATCATTAGTATTTCGTTTTTCCAAAAGAGGAAATGTAGAAGTAGCACATGTACAGAAGCAACCCATTTCTACAAAGTCTTCTTTGGTCAGTCTTGCCCTATTTTGGGTCTACTTTTGGAAGCATTTTCTTTTTTTTTTTTTTTTTTGATACGGAGCCTCATGCTATCCCCCTGGGTAGAGTGCCATGGCATCTCAGCTCACAGCAACCTCCAACTCCTGGGCTCAAGCGAGTCTCCTGCCTCTGCCTCCCAAGTAGCTGGGACCACAAGGCGCCCGCCATAGCGCCCGGCCATTTTTTGGTTGCAGCCATCATTGTTGTTTGGTGGGCCCAGGCTGGGGATTCGAACCCGCCACCTTAGGTGTACGTGGCTGGCGCCTTAGCCAATTGAGCCACAGGCGCC
>CAUYQV010055319.1:0-35505 GCA_963574575.1 Galagoides demidoff
CCCATCACCTCTGGCATATGGGACCAGCGCCCTACCCTTTTGAGCCACAGGCACTGCCCAAGAGACTCTCTTAAGCCCAAGGGTTGGAGGTTGCCGTGAGCTGCAACACCAGCACACTCTATCCAGGGGACAGCTTGAGACCTGTTTCAAAAAAAAAAAAAAAAAAAAAATTGGCTTGGCGCCTGTGGCTCAAGTGGCTAAGGCACCAGCCACATACACCAGAGCTGGCAGGTTCAAATCCAGCTTGGGCTGCCAAACAATGATGGCTGCAACCAAAAAAAAAAAAAAATAGCCAGGTACTGTGGCGGGCGCCTGTAGTCCCAGCTACTTGGGAGGTGGAGGCAGGAGACGCTCTTGAATCTAGGAGTTAGAAGTTGCTGTGAGCTGTGATGCCACAGCACTCTACCCAGGGCGACAGCTTGAGGCTCTGTCTCAAAAAAAAAAAAAAAAAGCCTGATATTTTTCAATATCACACAAACAGTTTCACATTGCATACAGTATTTATCAGATATTCCCCCAGTGCTATGTCCAAATACCACAATTAAAGCAGCTACTTTTGCCAATACAAAATATATACACATATGTGTACACAGGGTCAGGAAAGAGCTGCCACCAACGTTATGGTGTGTTACTCCACGTATGACATGAACAGAGAAGTGTATCCTGCCACTTTGGGGACTCGAGGTTGCAACTCAGCTGTTTGCGAGAAGTTAAATCATACAGTGTGTTCTTTGAGGCCAAAATGACTAGATCATTTGAGACCAGACTACCGTATTCTCGCTCAAGAGCTGCGCTTGTTTCTTCCTTCATGAACAGGTGAGTGCAAAGTTTGGCTCATTTCTAAAGTGAATTAAATGGGTTTGACCTAAATGTCTGAAAGTTGGTAACACTGAGCCATTTTTTCACTCTCAGATTTTTTTCTCTCTCTTTTTTTTTATTTTAATAGATTTAGGAAGTACAAGCTGAATTCTGTTATATATTGTCCAGTGGGTAAGTGGGGCTTTCAGTGTAACATCACCTGAGTACTCAGGTACATTGTACCCCATAGATAATTTTTCTCCCTCACCTTCCTGCATTTTGTGTCCCCGGTGTCCATTATGCCACTGTGTGTCCTGCTGTAGCTGGACTTCAGCTCCCACTTATATGTAAGAACATGCAGCATTTGTTAATGGCATCCAGTTCTATCCAATTTGGTGCACAAGCCCTTATTTCATTCTTTCTTATGGCTGAGGAGTACTCAACAGTGTGGAGACATAAATACTACACGTTCTAGACCCACTGAACCCTTGATGTCACCTAGATTGAGTCCCTTTCTTGCCAGTTGTGAACTCTGCTGTAACAAACACACAAGTACTGGTGTCTTTTTGATACAATGATTTCTTTTCCTGTGGGTGGATCCCCAGCAGTGGGACTGCAGATCAAGGGTTGGGTCTACCTTTAGACCTTTCTTTGAGAAATCTTCATACTGATCTCCATACACGTTGTACTAATTAACATTTCCCCCAACAGTGTGTAACTATTTCTTTTTCACTATATCCAAGCCAACATCGATTGTTTTTTGACTTTTTAATTATTGTCATTCTAATTGAAATAAAATGGTAGGATGTCACTGGGGCTTTAATTTGCATTTTTCTGATGATTAATAATGTTGAGCATTTTTCATGTTTTTTGGTCCATTTCTATCTTCTAAAAACATCTCTTCGTATCTTTTTTTTTAATTGAAATTCATTGAGGGTACAAAGAATTAGGTTACACTGATCACATTTGTTAGATAAAGTCCCTCTTATAATTGTGTCTTGTTCATATCTTTTGCCCATGTTTTAATGGGGCTTTGGATTTTTTCTTGCTGAGTTGTTAGAGTTCCCTTTACATTCTGGGTATTAATCCTTTGTCAGATGCGTAGTTTGTAGCTATTTTCTCCCGTTCTCTATGTTGTCTATTCTTTTAGTTATTTCTTTTGCTGTGAAGAGTTATTTTAGTTTAATTAAGTCCCATTTATCTATTTTTGTTTTTGTGGCACTTGCTTTTGGGGTCTTAGTCATAAATTCTTTGCCTAGGCCAATGTCCAGAAGAGTTTTTCCTAGGTTTTCTTCTAGGATTTTTATTGTTTTAGGTTTTAACATTAAGTCTTTAATCCATCTTTAGTTAATTTTTGTAACTAGTGAGAGATAAAAGATCCAATTTCATCCTTCCCGATTATGGCTATTCAATTTTCCCAGCACCACTTAATGACAGGGGTCCTCAAACTTTAAACAGGGGGCCAGTTCACAGTCCCCCAGAACACTGGAGGGCTGGACTGTGGGCCCCAGGATGAGTCGGCTGCTAAGCAGGACAGGCAGCGGTGGCAAAACTACCCGGTGGGCAAGGTAAATGTCCTAGGCAAGCTGCATGTGGCCCGCGGGCCATAGTTTGAGGAGGCCTGATTATGAAATAGTGTGTTCTTTCCTAGTTGTAAGTTTTGTTTCCTTTGTCAAAGATCAGTTGGCTGTAGTATATGGTGTTACTTCTCGGTTCTCTATTCTGTTCCATTCATCTATGTATCTACTTCTATGTTAGTACCATGAAGTCCGGTTACTATAGGCTTGTAGTATAACTTGAAGTCAGGTAATGGTGATGCCTTCGGTTTTGTTCTTTTTCCATTGGATTGCTTTGGCTCTTTGGGCTCTACCCCTCTATTTGGGTTCCATACGAATTTTAGAATTGTTTTCTCTAATACTATAAAAATGATGTTGGCATTTTGATATAATTGACCTGAACCTGTACATTGCTTTGGGCAGTCTGCACAGTTTAACAATATTAGTTCCTCTGATCCTGGAGCAGGGGATGTTTTTCCATTTGTTTGTGTCATCTACGATTTCTTTCCTCAGTGATCTGTGTTTCTCCTGGCAGGGACCTTTCACCTCCTTTGTTAAATATATTCCTAAGTATTTTTTTGTTTGCAGCTATTGTAAATGGGATTGGGTTCTTGATTTGGTTCTCAGCTTGGTTATTATTAGTATATAGAAATACTACTGATTTTTGTACACTGATTTTATAACTTGAGACTTTGCTGAATTCATTTATCAACTCCGGCAGTCTTTTGGAGGAGTCTGCAGGAGTCTGGGCATGTGAACATATCATTAGCATCATTGATAATCTGACTTCCTCTTTTCTAATTTGGATGCCCTTTCTTTCTTCCTCTTGCCTGATTGCCCTGGCTAGGACTTCTAGTACTGTATGTCGAACAGAAGTGGTGAAATTGGACATCTTTGTTTTCTTCCAGTTCTTAGGGGGAATGCTTTCAACTTTCCCATAGTCAATATGATGTTGGCTGTGGGGTTGTCACATATGGCTTTTATTATTTTGAGGCATATTTCTTCTATGACAAGTTTTTTGAGGGTGTTTATCATCAAGGCCTTTTCTGTGTCTATTGAGATGATCATATCTTTTTTGTTTTTATTTCTGTCTATGTGATGAATCACATTTATTGACTTGCTTGTGTTAAACCATCCTTGTATCCCTGGGATGAAACCCACTTGATCATGATAATTTATCTTTTTGATGTGCTTTTGGATTCAGTTTGCTAGTATTGTGTTGAGGATTTTTTCTGTTTCACCAGCGATATTGATCTATAATTTTCTTTTGTTGTTGCATCCTTTTCTGGCTTTGGTATTAGGGTGATACCGTCTTTGGGGAATGAGTCGGTAGGGGGGGTCCCTCCATCTAGATCTTTTGAACAGGTTCAGTAGAATTGGCACCAGTTCTTTTTTGTATGTCTGGCAGAATTTTTTGAATCTTTCTGGTCCTGGGCTTTTGAGGGTGGGGGTGAAGAATTTTGATAACTGATTCAATCTCACTGCACTTTATCAGTCATTTCAGGAGTTCCATTTCTTCCTGGTTCACTCTGGGGAGGCTGTACGTTTTCAGGAATTTATTCAATTTCTGTAGCTTTTCTAGTTTGTGAGCAGATATTTGTTCATAGTAGTCTCTGATAATCTTTTATATCTCTGTGCTATCAGTTATAGCGTCTCCTTTTTTACTTTCTGATTGGTTTTATTCAGAGCCTCTCTGTCCTTAGTCTAGCTAGCAGTTGATCAATTTTGATTATCTTGTCTAACCAACTTTTTGTTTCATTGTCCTTTGTGTTGCTTTTCTGGTCTCTATTTCATCTCGTTCTCCTCTAATCTTTGTTGTCTCTTTTCTCCGCAAACTTGGATTTGGTTTATTCTTATTTTTCTAGTTCCTTGAGGTGCAATATTAGGTTGTTAATTTGTGATCTTTCTACTCTTTTGAGGCAAGCATTTAATGCAATAAATTTCTCTTTTAGTACTATCTTTGCTGTATCCCATGGGTTTTGGTATGCTGTTTTAATTTTCATTCATTTCAACAATTTTTTTAGTTTCCATCTTTATTTCCTTGGTAACCTAGTAATGTTCAAGAACATGTTTAATCTCCATATATTTGTGTGGTTTCTGAAGTTCCCCTTCATATTGATTTCTCGCTTTATTCCACTTTGGTGTGAGAAGATACTTGGTAAGATTTCCAAGTTTTAAATAATTGTTAAGATTTGTTTTGTGGCCTACCATACGGTATCTCTTGGAGAATGTTTCAAGCTTAAATAATGTGTATCCTGTAGTTATTGAATTGAATGTTCTGTAAATGTCTGTTAAGTCCATTTAGTCTAAAGTCCAACTGAAGCCCAATGTTTCCCCTTTTCTGTCTTATCATCATTCTCAGGTTGTAATATTATTAAAATAGCTTTAAAAATCCCTGACATTGGCTCGGCGCCTGTGGCTCAATCGGCTAAGGCGCCAACCACGTACACCTAAGGTGGTGGGTTCGAATCCCCAGCCTGGGCCCATCAAACAACAATGATGGCTGCAACCAAAAAAATGGCCAGGTGTTGTGGCGGACGCCTATGGTCCCAGCTGCTTGGGAGGCAGAGGCAGGAGACTCGCTTGAGCCCAGGAGTTGGAGGTTGCTATGAGCTGTGATGCCATGGCACTCTACCCAGGGGGATAGCTTGAGGCTCCGTCTCAAAAAAAAAAAAAAAAAATCCTTGACATTAGTTCCAACAGTTAAGAAAAAAGTTTGTCTTTTCTGAGATTTTTAGTAAAAATTAAACTAAATTATTTTATAGTTGTTGATATGACCTAAATACAAATGATTTAATTAGCTAAGTTCATTGTGTAGTTTCTATACATAATTTTCTATACGGTAGTATTTTATTTCAAACAAAAAAAAATCAACTGACATGTGTTCCTACTTAAATATGAATCATATGCCTATTTTATTTCCTAGAATGGTTGGGAGAACACAGTTGTGAGGTACAATGCTTGTAGCCTGTGATCGAGTCTGAAAGAACAGGTGTATTCCACAGCCCTTTCCCTGTGTATGTTTAGACCCCCCTTGTTCTTTGCTCCTTGGTGCAGGCATCATTTGCATAGCAGCTTCAGCTCTGCCTCGTGGATACATGTATCCTATACTGGTGTTTGGTTAATGCGCCATCCTCTTCCCCACTGCTTTATGGTACTCTGTTTGCTACTGTGTTTTCCTGCATTTTAAATCACAACCAATTATTCTAAATATACTCAGTGTTGGAAAATCTTCCTCCATATATGAGTTTTGAAAACAACCAAAAGTCATTAGAGCTGAGTCTGATAAATATTTGATAATTGTTTTAGCCAGAAACAAAGTATAATTACAGGGTAGCAAAAAAAAAATGTGTGATTCCACAAGCAACTGTGAAAAAATAATTTTCAAAATGTTTGCAATTTTTTTTTGACACAGAGTCTCTCTCTGCTGCCCCAGGGTGGAGTGCCGTGGCCTTATCCTAGCTCCCAGCAATCTCAGACTCCTAGGTTCAAGTGATCCTCCTGCCTCATCCTCCTGTGCAGCTGGGACTACAGGCACCCAACATGATGCCCTATTAATTTTCCTATTTTTAGTAGAGACAGGGTCTTGCTTTTGCTCAGACTTTTCTCCAACTTCTGAGCCCAAAGGGTCCTCCCACCTCAACCTCCCAGAGTACTAGGATCACAGGTGTGAGCCACCATGCCTGGCCTGTTTTCAGCAGCTTACTGTATCATTGGAATAGGGCCAATTAGGTGTGATTTGGAAGGAAGGAAGGGAGGGAAGGAGACAGGGTTGGACAGACATTGTATTGTATTTTTTTCTTGATAGCTTAAAAAAAAATTCCAATCCACAATAAATCACTAAGGCCTGAGGTACCTTTCCTTGTCTTCAGATAACATCTTTCTTATAAATGAAGCCCACACTTGTTATCTTCACTACACACTTTCCTCAAGTCTCTTCTTTGCCAAGGCATTCCCTATGTTGGAGTGAATTTATTTGACTCTCCCCAAAAGTCTCCCACCCCCTTTCTTGTCATCTGTCTTGGTAGATTACAGTTCTCCCATGTTTGACCATATCCAGAGAGTTCTTAATACAAATATTAAAATAGTAAGAATGACAGAATTGTGTACACATGTCCTGCCAGAGATTAAAATGGCTCCTTTTACATCTACTGAAAAAGGCTTAGAGCCCTATTCTATACTTTTGGTTATTGCTCAAGTACAGATTATGCCAGAAGCAACCAGTCTTTCAGTTTAGTGTCTTTACATTCTCTCTGCACAGTGAATCACTCCATATCAGACAATATTTTGAGGTTTTTAATTGCCTTTCTATCAACTGATTGTTGAAACTTTTTTATTCAGGAATAACATTCAAAAACTAAGGCGCTGCTTTTTCCCTCCTAAGTGAGGCCAGTCATACACCAATCTACCTTTGCCAAATCCTTAAAAAGTTTTAAATGTAAAAAAATCAACCATATGGTTTTCCATGATGTCACAAATATGCAGTACAATTGGTCATTTTTTAACATATTTGAGCTTTTATAACATATCAGACAAAGATTTATAAGAGAATCTGCTCTCAGAATAACTGATGGAGGAAATATAAAAATAAAATTGTGACACAATGAAGTAAATTTTATAACAGAAGCATCTACATACCAGAGTAACTGAAACGGGAAGGGGGGCGTAGTCAGATTGGCTTTCCCAACTATTATAAAGATATGGCCAAATCTTGAAGAAGAAAGAAATTTATCAGACTTGGGGAAAGGTAGAAGGAAACTAATGGTGCCAAAACTCAAAGGTATAAGGCTTCAGAAAACAGAAGTGGACAGTGTGTCAAGGACATAAGGTGAAAGGGTGTAAGGGAGCAAGGAGGGTTAAACTATAACAGGAACTTCTCATGGGATCAGACTGACCCTGCTATCACAGACAACTGGGAACCTGGAGATTCCATATGAAAACAGTGATTTCCAGTGTGGAAAGCAAGCAACACAGGAATGTGATGCCTGAGAGACGGGGAACAGACTAAGTGAACCTTAGCATTGCCTTAGGTTTCTGCCAGGGAGAACTCACAAGTACTACCTGAAAGAGCACAGAAATGTTGCTGAGAAGAGGAAAAAGAGGCCAGACTCTGAGAAAAACTGGAATTTGTTGTACAGAGTACGACAGAGAAGGTTACTGTCCAAAGAGATCCATATTCCTCTGTATGGGTCTGCTGGAAGCTCTAGCTGAATACTAAGCCATATAGATATGTACATATATGAATGAATGATAAAACTCCATGGGTCTGAGCAAAGAATTTCCAGGGAGCTGTAAGTTGAGCAATGCCCAGAGCTCACAGGGCTTTGGGATACCTTTGAGTTCCAACCACCCAGAAGGGAAGAGTTCACTGAAGACACAGACTTCAACTAAGACCCCAGAAAAGTCACACCTCAGTAGAAAAGCTAGACTAGTTCGAGAATAATGGCTGTAACCTTTGAAACCATCAAAAGAATCAAACTGATCCATAAGTACCTGCCAAAACAAAGTCTATGTTCTTTAAAAAAGAAAAGATAACAAAACCTAGGCATACAGCAACATGCATTTATAATGTCCAGCATCCTATCAAAAATTACTAGATACTCCAAGAAATAGGAAATGTGACTCAAAATAGGAAAAAAACTCAGATGGCAAAAAAGAACTGGATAGCAAGGAAATGACAGACTCCATATACAAGAAGATTAAAACAGCTATTATAAATATGCTCAAAGATTAAAGGAAAATTAATGACAAAAAAGAAGATAAAAAAACTAAGTAGAACTTCTAGAAGTAAGTAGTGATATCTGAAATGAAAATTGGTTGAGTTTAACAGTAGTTTAGACACTTCAGAAGAAATAATTAGTGAACTTGACATAGCATCAGAAACTATCCAAACTGAAACCGAGAATAAAGCACTCTTTGAAACAAACAGAGCTCAGTGACTTGTGGTATGATTTGTGATTAGAGTCCCAGAAGGAGAAGAGCAGGCGGGGCTCAGAAAGATATTTAAATAAATAATGAGAAGAAAATTTTAAAATTTGATAAATTTGGATAAAAATTACCAACCTACAGATCCAAGGAATCCAACGAACACCAAGTAGAATAAATACCAAATAGACTTCATGAAGTTGCTTCATAATCACATTGTTGAAAACCAGTGATGGAACAGGATAAAAATACTGCATATTTCCTATAAGAAACTATGTAGCACAATGAGTGACACTGAAGGAGCAGACACAGGAGAAATAGATTTGGGGGTGAAAATGATGAGTCCAATTTTGGAATTAAACACAATTTAAATGCAGTAAATCTTTCTCACGTTTAAGAATAAAAGTCTGTGTTGTAGACATTTACTGGCTCAGTCATTTTAGTATAAATTTTGTGCCCTAAATGGGCGCTTGGGAGCTTTCAAAAAAACCTGATGTGTTTGCTGGCTCCTCGCAGGCCTGGCTGATCTCGGGGTTTGCACCCTAGCAGGCATTTGGGCTCTGGGAAGGTGCACATTTGGGTGGGGCAAATGTCAGATCAGGGAGGATCAGAGATCCAAGAAACGTGTTCCTAGTGTCAGGAATGGTTGCTCATGGTGGACGCGGATGAGAAATGTAAGCAACGTTTCCTAATCATTAGTCTGGATTTTGATATTGTTCCTACAAAGAGAATTAATATTGGCCTCCTCTTCTACAAATGTTGCTAACACTGTTTGAAACGTTTTGTTGCTTCTCCGTGCTGAAGATTTCGTGTTATTTTACCAAGAGTTGAAAAATGGACGGCGTTCAGGACTGTGGAAACTAAGAGGTTGTAACTGGCGCAAAACGCTTACGGTGAGTGCCAAAAGGATGAGGCCTGGTGAGCAGCCGCCGCCTAAAAACTGGAGTCGCCAAGGACTTCCCCGCGGAAACAGTTTTCTGCTCTGCGCGAACGTGGGAATCGGCCTCCCGCCTCCCTGGCCCGGCCCGGCGGCCCCGCACCCCGCCTCGCTCTCCCCCCAAAGTGGGGGAGCCTCGGCCGGTCCCTTCGTCCCCGTTACTTAGCAACGTCCGCGGGAACCTTCGCCCCGTCAGTGGAGACGATGCCGCGTGAATTTTTACAGGTATTAAGCGTTTCCTCCCGCCCTGGTGTATTGTTTGGTGAACGACGGGAACGGGTCTGCGCCCAGCCTGACTTGACGTTGGAATTAACCCGCAGGCAAGGATGAGGGTGCAGGGGGGCTCCCGCGGGACCCGAGGGGGCCAGCGAGGACCGCAGCCCCCAGCCCCACCCCCCGCGGCTCCGGGCGACGCGCGCTCGGGACCAGGCGGGGAGCGCGGGGCCGAGCCGGGGTCTGGGGCGCAGGGTGCGTGCCGGAGTCGGGGGACGCGGGGCCGAGGGGCCGAACCCGGGGCGAGGGGGCCGGGGCTAGGGCTGGGAGGCGCGGGCCGGGGTCGGGGACGTGGGGCGGGAGTGGGGCGCGGGGTAGACCCGGAGTCGGGGGAGCGGGCCGGGCCGGGGTCGGGGGCGCGGGGCGCGTGCCGGGGTCGGGGCGCGGGGCCGAGCCGGGGGGCCGGGGCCCGGGGAGCGCGCGGAGCCCCGGCGCGGGAGCCCCGGTGACGCACCAGTGACGTCTGTGGCGGCGGGCGGGATTTCCCGGCCCCTCCCGGGCTCCTGGCGAGACCCCGCAGCGGAGCGGGCGCAACCAACGTGGAAGGAAGGGGCGAGGGGTCGGCGCGTCTCCCGCTGGTCACCCTGCGCGGCCTGGCCCGGCACGGGGGTGCTGGGCGGCGGTACCCGCGTCTGGGTGACTTAGCTCCCCGACGCGGCGGCGGGAGCAGAGAGGGCGACCCGGCCCCCTGTGCCCCCTGTCCCCGCCCAGCCTCACGTCGTCTGGCCCGGGCCGGAGACCCCGCGAGCCCGTCGGCGCCGAGGCGCGCGGGAGCCCGACCCACCCTCTGCCCCGCGCCCGGATGAGGAGCGAAGCCGCTTGGTCTGGCCGCGCCCCGCGTGCACCACGCTGGAGACAAAGCCCGCGCGTGAGCAGCTCCCTCGGCCCGCGCGCCCCTCTCCGGGTAAGTGGGGTCCCCGGAGGGACGCGGCGCTGCTCAGTCCCCGCGTGTCGCTGGGGGTGCCACAGCCCTCGCTTCAGTGAACCGGGAAGAGCCAGAAACAAAAGGGAAAGTCAGGCAAGAAAGTCTCTGGAACCGGAGAGACGGTTCTGGTGCCTGTGTCATCCCTAAAGCTGTCAGTGGCAGCTCGTGATACAAAGACCTGTGGTCATCTTAGCCTCCCGCCGCTGGTCAGCCTTCGCGGAGTCCGCACAGGTGGACGTCCACGGTCGCGCCGCCGGGTGCGGCCCCCCCACGGGGTTCCCGGGACCCACCGCCGAGCCCTTGGGGAGCCCGAGCGCAGGTTGGGACAGCCCGCTCAGAAGGGATCTCAGAGGATCTCCCAGGGGTCGGGGGAGGCATCTCTCTGGTTTGAGGCAAATGGAGGCTCTTGAAGGACCCCTTTTCCGTATGTAGGTCACAGAGCATTTGCTGTTCTCCCAGCAGGGACGTCCCCCCGTTGCAGAGCACCTTAGTGGAGGGAGATAGAGTGGCTAGTTGATTGTTTTATTTAGGGAAATGCTTTTGGTGACCACCTGCAGAAGCCCTCTTTATTCCCCAGCACCCCGGGACACTTGCCTCTGGAGCAGTTCCAGTGGTGACTGTAAAGGATGGTTTGGATTTTTTTTTCCCCTCCTGTATGGCGTCTGTCCCCAAGGCTGGTGCTGAAATGCTCTGCGCTCACCGCGCGCGCGCCCAGCAGCCTTAGGGGAGCTTGGGCTTCATTTTTTAATGGTCTCAGAAATAACGGGATATAACGGGAGGATGAGGTTAGGGGGACAGAGTGTGGGCGGAAAAGACGCCTTCATTTAGAAGGATTTGCTTTGTTTCGTGCATTTGGGGCTAAGGTGTTAGGAAACCCCAAAATGTTGAAGTTTGATCAAGTGATAAAGTGGATCTCAGACACTGAATCTCCCACTGTCTTCCCAGCTCCCCGGGCTCCGGGCTCTCTCCTCGTCCTGTTGCCTCCCAGGACTGTAAACGACTGGCACTGGGCCCAGTGCTGTCAGCCAGAGCCAAAGGCCTCCTAGGCTGCTCCTGTGTTCCCCATTAAAACGTGTCAGTTCTGTCATCTGCTGGTGAGTGAGGTGTGATGCTTCCCTCGGTGGGACAGCAGCAAATGCCCTCCAAGCAGCTTCTAGGGGACTTCAGCCCCAGGGCTTGGCTTCTTAATTCCTGTGGCCACTCCTGATTATTTCTGCGGTGGGGGAGGGGAGCCACACCACCATCGGGTCTGGCAGTCTTCCCTGCAAGGGGCTACTGTGAGAACCCCGAGGTGATAAATGAAAAGCCTTTTCCAGCCTGGAGAAACAAGATGGAGCACATGCAAACTATGGATTGTTTTTGAAGTGTGGGGTTGGTGCAGTGATGAGACAGGATAAGAGAGGGCTGTGGCACTGGACAAATAGCAGGTGTTACTGTAAATACAAGGTTTATTGTGATGCTTTGTCAGTTAATGAGTAGCTTCACTACAGGGTGCTGTTTAGGACATTGGACTTCCTATTGGCCGCTCCACCCATGTCTCGCTCCAGTCCTCGTACACCTTAAAAAAATAATTGCTCAAAAGAAGCCCACAGAAAAGGCTGGCTAAGTAGCACAGCAAAAGGCTCATTCCCAGCAGTCCCTTGATTGGTTGGTCAATTGCCTTTGACATTTCTAATGCAAGTCGGTGGCAGTGGATAAACCAGAAAAAAGCTTTTTCCATGTTCATTTTATAGTTTTTAATGCAAAATTGATAGTCCCTGAAGCCCTCCATTCTTTGAAATGGTACAACATAAGGTGGGAACATGGACCAGTCCCTGGGCAAGCAAGTGCCCACAGCTGCCTCAGGAGGACAGGAACACTTGGGACTTTAGGAATGAGTGTGCACACACTCCCACACTCACACTTAGCACACAACTACTGCTTATGAAGGAAGCAAAGCCTGAAGTCTACAACCGACAAATCATTGTTATTTGTTCGTAGCCTCATCTCACTAACGTTTGTCTTAGTTTGTCTCATTTTCTGCTTGGAGAGGGGAGAATGCCTAATGTGTGTCGGAAGATTGTCCCTTTCTTCATGGGATTTTGAAACCACATCTTTAAAAGATCAGCCAAGTTTTGTCCTCAGAACATCTTTCTGAGCAGGTACTACTAGCTAATCTTTCTGATTTTCCTTTTTTAGCTTGGCATTTTTATTCACTGTAAACGTACTCAGGCACAGAGACTTTGATTATTCAGGTAAAGAGAATCTTTGTTCAGTTTTCTTCAATAAGAAACCAAAATGTAATTTCCTTAATACACCATGAGTACCAAGAAAATATCCCATCATCAGTGGCTTGCAAGGATGTTTTAATCAAAAGTCAGAAGAGCTGAATGAGTATGAGAAAAGAACACGGAAATCAATGATAGGATAAAACTACTGGAAGGCCTTAAGTAGATGGTTAAAACCATGTGAAGAATAAGCCAAAGACTTTAAATAAACAATTAGAAGTGAAAACACAACTTCCATTTTAGGGAAGGAAATAGGAAAGAAAAACTCCTGAAAGGAAAAAGATGACTGTGGAGAAAAACAACAGGTACTTAACAAGAGATCAATTCAATAAGCTAGTTGGAGCATTCCAAATCCCTTAATTGCCAAAGTGCTTTTGTTAGGGCAAATGGTAGCTGGTGGGCAATTGCTTTTCCTGCTGGAAACTGGCAGACAAAATGGCAGGTGTCCTGCAGAGACGAGAGTTGTGGGAAGACGTGGTATTGTGGAATGGGCCCTGGGTGCCCAGGAGAAGGGAGGAAGTGTATGGAGCTGCCTGTGGAAGAGCTATTCATCCCTATGGCCCTGAGATTTCCCGGTATCTGCAAGCAAGTCAACAAAGGCCCAACCTAAGAGGACCAGGCAGGGTAGGGAACTCAGGATAGGGGGCAACAAGGGGAGGGAGGGACTGCCCTTGCCAGGCTGGGGCTGCAGGCCTTGTGTGGATGGTCTTTGATCCTCACATGACACCTGCAAGAGTAGCAGACGGGTGGCCATGCCCGATGCTGGCACTCTGTCTTCAGGGGCATCAGCCTGCCTTTGCTGATCACTCCACAATTTGCAAAAAACAGCAGTGAACGCTAGTGTCCTCTCTGTGCAGGTGAGTTCTGGCAGGGTGTTTGGTGGATGGTGGGAACTCCTTTTACCTAAAAAGGAAAAGCACGTACAAATTATAAGTGAAAACAAGTTAGATGTGTGCAAGAGAAAAAAGTGAAGATCCCAGACACTGGGCTTATGTTCCTTCCCCCAGAAAGAGCACCTGTTCGAAGCTGGGCTGGCTCTCTCTAGTGGGACACACATAAGATGAAGCCACAAAAGGACCTTCAGAGATACAGAAGTGTTTAAATGTCCCTCTGGGGCCTGAGGGATTGTTTCTGATGCATGGACTGGCCGCCTCCTCAGCCCCGCCTCCTTCCTCAGTCCCGCCTCCTTCCTCAGTCCCGCCTCCCTCCTCAGCCCATCCTCCCTCCTCAGCCCATCCTCCCTCCACAGCCCCACCTACCTCCTTAGCCCCGCCTCCTTCCTCAGTCCCGCCTCCTGCCTCAGCCCCGCCTCCCTCCTGGCGCTCCTGCCTGTGTATAGCCTTGTGTGTGTTCTCTTCCACCTCCTCCCCACAACCGCCGTCATAGAGAGACACGGGGGGGGTGGGGAACAGGAATGGGAAGAGGGGAGACATTCTTAATTCTTTCAAAAACTCCTGTTTAAGCACTTCTACAATTACATCAGTAAAGTGTTTCCACGAGAAATAGATTTTCCCCATAATCCCACCACCCAGATTCAACTTTGTTCACCTCTTCTGGTGTTCCATCACACAGATCTGTAAAGGGGAGATTTCTACCAGAACAGTGTCCACATGCTAAGTAGGAATAATGGGATCAGACAATAGGAAGGAAAAAGCAAGGGACTGTTAGGATTGGGGTGGGAAGCAAAGCAGTGCAGGGAGCTTGCTGAAGATTAGGAGCGGGTTATTCTCCATGATGGCCTAGAGAGCCAGCAACACTCTATGGCCCAGGTCCAGACACTGGTGGCGAGGTGAGGACAAGAGTATCAGACGGGTGGCCATGCCCAATGCTGGCACTCTGTCTTCAGGGGCATCAGCCTGCCTTTGCTGATCACTCCACAAAGTAAGATCGTCCACACACCTTGGAACCGGCTGCGTGCTCCCACCTGCTCCACCACCTTGCTGCTGTGGGCTCATCTCTTGGCACTGGGACCCCAGGCCACAGTGGACCCCCACCATCTGGTCATTCCCTACTTGCATGAGGGTCAGGGCCTGCCTCAGAACTGGTGTCCTCCTCTGGAATGTCTCTCCAGCCCGACTCAGGAGCCATCTGCCCAGCCCTGTGGCCCTGGAGTACGCATACCCTGGGTGGAAATTTCCAGCAGGGCCTTTTCCCAGCCTGGCCCCTAGCCTGTGGCATCCTAAGTCCATGAGGTTTTAGTTTCCCTTCAGCAATCTGGGGGAAATTCTGTTTTCTCCATTCCCTAGTTAACTTCACTTACAGCCCCGGGCCAGGGGCTGCACCTGTCTGGCGTGCTTGTTTGTTCCCTTAGTGCCTGCAGGGCCACATGAAAGAGACGGGGCTGCAGCCAGAGTAAATGAGTGCAAAAGTTACAAGGACACCCAGGCACCTCCAGGGCAGTGGTGGGCTTGGGGTGTGGCTGAGAAGGAACTGCTTGGCAGATGTGAGTGGACAGTCTCAAAGTGTTAACCTCAGGGAAACCCGCGGCGGTATCAGCCACTGAATTCTCTTTGGGACTGGGTGAGGTGTAGATCTTCAAATTGTCCTTCATCAGCCTCACACACATTCTTTCCCTCTGTGGCTGAATTTTATCTGATGGGGACAGGTCAGCTCTGGGTGCTTGGATCCTCATGGCCCTCTCCATCTCTAGATGGCTACACCCTAACACTGGGAGTTTAGTATTTCCTCCCACTTGGCTGGTCTTGCAGAAGTGTGGTTTGGGGGGTCTCTCTGGACTGACCTTTCCACGCATGCTCTGTCTGTACTGCTGAGTGCTGCCTACTCAGGGCTCCCTGTGCTCCCCGAGGGGGCAGAGGCCTGCAAACAGGTTTCCTTCTGGGCTGTCTCCTTGTGGTAGAGTTAGTTATAGTAAATAGCATCTGAAAGAAGTCGCTCCCTGGCCGGGACCAAAATTAAACAGAAATTTTCCTCTTTGTGGGATCTGCCATCTTGGTGTTCTGCCGAGCCTCACTGTGGACCTTCCTGGCATTTTCAGACTTTCTTGAGTTTTCTTATGCCCCAAATCCAGGCCTCTTAATTGCTAGACATAATGGAAGGACCTTCCAATACAAGCATGTTGCAGAAAGCAGCGACATGTTTGTAGAAGGTTGTGTGTTAACCATATGTCTGTGAGACCCTCGCCAAGCTCACGTGTAGTAAATTCCTGCAGTATATGACCTTCCTTTGGCAGATGCTGGCGTTGGAAAGATGAAGGCTTATAGTTGTGCTCTCCAAAGAACTCCCAACCTAGAGGGGGTCCATGTGTGAAAGGCTTACCTGTCCCAAGTTAGTGCTGTGAAAGACATGTTTAAAGTTCTGTAAGCTCAATGATAATGGGTGTGGTGCAGAGAAGGTCTGCCGATGGAGGGCATGTCTTGAGCTGGCCCTGGAGAACTGAGTAGGATTTTGAAACCAGACAAATAAGAAAGGGCTTTCCAGGCAGAAAGCCCAGCATGTGAAAGGGCAGGGGAGAGAGGGGAGAGGGCTACTGGGAGCCAGGGTAGGAGGGCTCTTGAGGGGTGTGGGGAGGCGTCTGTTCTATAGAGAACGGGAAATCTGGGGCAGTTGGTTATAGACTCCGAGTGTAGCAGGTGCCAGCCACGGCCCTCTGGCTGTGCCTGCTGTGTGGGGCAGATCAGAGTTATGGGACAGGAGAGGGAGGGCAAGGAGAGCTGGTGGCACTCCAGGATGCTTTGGCCCCAGCTTCAGTCGGGGGCCCCTGTCAATCTGAAGAGGGGCAGGGAGAGGTTGGTGTATGGGGATCAAGTGGAGAGATCTACAGCCTGACAAGTTAGGAGGTGACACCCAGGGGTGCATGAGTCTAGAGCTGAGCAGAGCTTGAACACAGAGCCTGGAGGACGGAGTTGGAGGGACCCAGGCAAAGCCACGTGGTGACTAAGATTGCCAAAGGACACCCAAGGCATGGTGACAAGTAGGGAAGCTCACGCTTCAAAGATGAGGTATGACGTCTGGGACAGAACAAAAGCCTTCTGTAAGATGCATCTCTCTCTAAGGAAGCCTTCCATGTGCTGGGTTCCCTTAGAAGGAGTCTCCCCCACCCTCCCTCACCCAGCTGCTCATCCGGCCAGTCTCTGTGAAGTTGCACCAGCCTGCCACCTCTGTGCCTTCCTGCGTGACTCTTTCTGTGTTCAAGCCGCTGTCATTCTGCCTCTTGTTGACGGTTCCATTGTCCCAGTGCGGACAGATTTGATCAAGTGCTGCCAGCACCAGCCTCTTGCTGCCTGTCCACATCAGGGAATTACAGTTTATTAACCTTTGGTGTGTGCATGTCTCCATCCCAGAGGGAGTTTCCATTTTATGTTTGGATCAATCCTCTGGTCGCTCTCTGGGGGCCCCTGTGCCTGCTTCACAGTCACCATGGCAACTCACCTGGCCGGCTGCCCTCTGCTTCCTCCTGCCCTTCCTGTCCCTTAGACTTTGGGGCCTCCATCTTCAGCTGTGAAACACCCTGGAGTCTGGTTTTCCCTCTTTTTTCTCATCCTTCCTCCCTCTGTTCTGTTGGTTTTCTGCGCTGTACTCTTAGCCCAGGGCCACAGGAGACAGGCTGTGGAGGAGGGCAGCTCTGCCCTTCCGAAAGTCACACTTAGTAGGGGACTCAGACCAACAACGCGAAGTTGGAAAACTGAAAATAGTTTAAATAAGTAAATAAGCATCTTAAGATGTAATAAGTGTAGGAGAGAAAAGAGAGCGAAGCCGAGAGGTAGGGGGTGTTGCACACTTTAATAGGCCCCCCAGGGAAAGACTTACTGTACTGACCCAAGATCAAGGTGACCTCCAGCATGAACTTGGCAATGCACGTGGAACTGGCGAAGACAGAAGCAGGTGAAATACTGGTGGAGCCGGGGCTT
Source organism: Galagoides demidoff (assembly GCA_963574575.1). Taxonomy (NCBI): domain Eukaryota; kingdom Metazoa; phylum Chordata; class Mammalia; order Primates; family Galagidae; genus Galagoides; species Galagoides demidoff. The sequence continues at coordinate 17,550 of CAUYQV010055319.1, forward strand.
ATTTAATGCCTCCTGATAGGATAAGTCTTTTGTTTTCCCCTCCTGCCACCCCTAGAGTAAAAGGAAACACATTAACCCAAAGGAGCATGTGGTCGTATAACTCAAGGTAGAGGAAGAGGTAGTTTCTTTTAGCCAAAGAACACACAGGAGATAGCTCTTTCTCACCCCAAAATGGACCTCTCCCCAGCCTGCTTGTCTTGTGGGTGCCCCACCACCCAGAGACTGGGGCTCCTGGGCCCTGTGAAAGGGAGAGCCCTGATCCCCAGGGGCATTTGACTCATCCTAGACAACCCCCCCCCCCAATAGTGGCCCCAAGAGATAGGACCAAAGACCAAGTGAAGGTCTGGGGGATAGAACAGAGTAGAGGAGACTCTCAACTCACCCTACTGGTTAGACTTAGATGGGTTAGAAGACACAGTGGCTTGGCAAGAATTGTCCCCTTATTGATATGTAGCCTGGCAGGCCATGGTAAGTTTGTTCAATGACAGACTGGCCATTCCTTTCATTTTTGCACACCTGATTTGGGAACCATTTACTTGAAGAATGGGCTGTCTGTAAAGTCTAAGGTTGATGCAGTGATGGTTCTCAAACCTGGCTGCATTAACTTTGGGTGGTTTTCTTAAATACCACTTCTTAGGCCTTACCGCCTAGACATTCTGACTTGGCAGGATTGAGGTAGGGCCCAGGAATCTGGGTTTGAATTTTACAGCCACCAGGTTTGAGTGGCATTGAACCAGATGATTGCTCTGGGTCCCTCTTCAGGGTATCTGGTTTCCCCCAACCAACTTGCACATCCCCAGGCTCCCATGTCCTCTGCTAGCCTTTCCTACCCCTCGAAGGAGTGGGAAGAGATGACCACCAGTGAGAACGGGAAGAGATGACCACCAGTGAGAACCATGTGGAGCCCAGGCCTCCTCGCCAGGCCTTGGATGAGACAAAGCCACCTCTGAGGGGAACCAGCTGCCATCCTAAAGAACTACCTCTGCTCAGAGCAGAGTGACCCCAAGTGCAGACTTCCTCATCTCTGCTGCCTCCTACAGGTAGCAGCAGAGCAGGTCCGAAGTCCTGGGCACCTTTAAAGAACTTGGACCTACATTCACCAATTAGCCATTGGAGAGACATTTGATTGCTACTGTGTGCCATGTTCCAGGGGTAGGAATGCAGAGATGTAAAAGATTATCCCTGCTCCTGGTGAATTTTCAGTCCAGGGAGGGAGACAGATGATTATAACACAATACAGACTGAAGGACAGGTCCCACCTGAACCCGGCAAGACGCCAAGCCCAGCCCAGAAGGTCAGGGAGGTCAAGGTTCAGCCAGATGAATGGGCTGGGGCAGAGCCAATGAGTGGTGAAAACTTCCCCAGCTGAGCATTCTGTTTGAGCAAATAATAACAACAACAGTTGCTAACATTTACTAAAAGCTCAGCACAGGCCAGACTCTAAGTGTCTTGTGTCAAATTAACTACACTCCTCACAACTACTGTGATAGGAAAAATAATGGTCCCCCAAAGATGGCCACAGCTAATCCTTGGAATCCATGAATATGTTACATGGCAAAAGAGATTTTGCAGGTGTGATTAAGGGAAGAATCTCTAGATGGGGAGATGATCCTGGGTTGTCTGGTAGGCTCAGTGCATTCCAAGGTTTCTTGTAAGAGGGGGACAGGAGTGTCAGGGAGAGAGATTGGAAGATGCTAGATTGCTACCTTTGAAAACGCACGAGGGGCCATGAGCCAGAAATGCAGGTGGCCCCTAGAAAGTGGAAAAGGCAGAGAGTATGGGCTCTCCCCAAGAGCCTCCACCTGTCGGAACCTGGATTTTAGCCCAGTAAGACCCATTTTGGACTTTGGAACTCCAGAACTGTAAAATAATATGTATGTATCATTTTAAGCCCTCCATTGTGGGAACTGGTGGCAGCAGCAGTAGGAAACCAGCACTGGGCTTGGTTAGGAGCAAGGTCCACAGTTACTTGGCTGGTAAGGAGCAGGTCCACAATCCAGGCCCTACGCTTGCCCCTCTCACCTGTCTCCTGTCCCTCCCACTGGGAAGAAGTGGTACTTATGGGGAGAGCCAGGGACATCAGAAGATGAAGCTGGCACAAAGAGCAGGTAGGAGCCTGGGTCTCTGAGGCCCGTCCTGGCCAGACAGAGGGGACCAGCCTTCTCAGCCTGTTGGCCTGGGCTTCTTTTTGGCAATCTGCTGAAGTCCATGCCCGACTAGGGGTGCCCACCAGGATAGAGGTCCCTTCCCCAGGCCCAGCTCACCCACCTCTGGCGTCAGCTGCCCACTGAGCTGTTTGCTGTACTGACTGCTGTGCTCTCTCCACTGTCGGATGGTTCAAAACTGCCTCCCTGGCCAGGTCAAAGGGCACACATCTGGGTCAGCACGTGCATCCTTATGCATTTAAGACTCTCCTCTGTTCACACATCTGTTTCAACCTCATCATTCTTTGGCTCATTCTAATTCTTTAATATAAAGTATTCCCCCATCCTTCGGCTTTTGCCTGAAATAGTTGGTCAGAGGAATTTTGGGGTAGTCTTTTAAGTTTTGTTTCTTAAGCATAGGACTCACAGTATTACTTGAAACTACCACTCCAGATACGTCTGCTTAATCTATATTCCGACTATTACAGGCTGTGCTTAGATCTTCAAAGGAGCAATCACTAACATGATTAGCAGTTAGCTAAAAGCATTCACGTACCCTGTGCACTTGATCTTCACAGAAATGCTGGCAGGCAGGGATCTTTATCCCCATTCTTAAACAAGCAGCTAAGGTTTTAAGACGTATCATTTGGCAAAGGCACAAGGCAAAGCCCAGGTGGGAACCTAGGGCTTCTATCTCAAACGCCACACTTTTTCTATGGCATTATACGACCTCCTAAGGAGAACGGGAAAGAAGATCCAAAATTCCCTTACAAGGAAATAGGGTCCCAGGATCCAGTTCAGATGTGCCTCTCCCAGGCAGAGAAGTAAATGCTAGGACATCCACATGCCACCACCTCTGTGTGCCTCAGGGGTTCACCGGACCCCGGTCGCAGACGTGATGGTGTCATACAGGGCGTGATCTGAGCAGGTGTGATTAGGGAAGAGATGTAATTGGCTTCATACCTTGGGGCAGAGGCAGGCATCTTGCTGGAGGACCCACAGGGACATGCACGTCCCTGGTGGGAGGCCTCACAGTGGGTGCTGTGCCAGCATGGCCAAAGCTTGCTGCAGGCCTGGGCTCCCTGGGTGATGGACATGTAGCAGGCCTGCTTCCCAGCGCTAACTGGCCTCCTTTACCCAGGGATCCCCCAGCCCAGGCCTCCCTACATAACCACGGTTGTCCAGTCCTACACGCTGCCCTTCTGCCAACACAGGTCCCCCTGCTGGCCTTTCTCTGTTCTCTTTCTAGGTGCCGTTGGGGTGCTCCCTTGCTGAGACCCTCGAATGAATCAAAAGTTTTGGCATTCAAAACTGGTTCCTGAGGAGGGTGTTCAGAATCCACTTTGGAAGTAAAAAGCAAAATGCCTCTTTGTATTTCTATTCCTGCCTTAAAAATCCTAGTTCCCCTGGAGGCAGCCCCAATGGCTCTGGCTGGCCGGAGGAGGAGGGTCAGGTGCAAGAAAGCAGAGAGCGAAAAGCACAGACCTGCTTTCTCTTCAAGGTATAGAGAGCCAGTTTCCCCCCATTCAAAGCCCCAGTCTGAGCTCACCTGCCTGGCTGAGGGAAGGAGTCACTGCAGGAGGTCTCTGAGTCCAGGTCGCCATTGGGAACCTGGGTAGACTGAACACAGACTACCACATGCACAAGATGCCTTTGAGATCAAGGAAAAAAATGAGTGTAAGCATATTAGAGCTTTGACATGTTATATCTTCAGAATCAACTGATATTAAAAGTACTGTGAGCGCAGCGGCTCACACCTGTAATCCCAGCACTCAGGGAGGCCAAGTCAGTGGTTTGCTTGAGCTCAGGAGTTCCAGATCAGCCTGAGCAAGAATGAGACCCCCCCCCCCAATCGTCTCTACTAAAAATAGAAAAACTAGCTGGGTGTCCTGGCAGGCACCTGTAGTCCCAGCTACTCAGGATGCTGAGACAAGAGGATCACTTGAGCCTAAAAGTTTGAGGTTGCTGTGAGCTCTGATGCCATAGCACTCTACCCAGGACACAGAGTGGGGCTTTGTCTAAAAAAAAAAAAAGATTACTGCCATCAGGGAAGCTACATTTGTTTAATTAGTTTTAAAGGGACCTAACTTCTAGGTGTTTAAAACGGCATGCTTTAAAACTATGGGGAGCGTGGTTTGTGCAGTCCTTCCGTCTCCAGTACCTGGTTCATGCCGTGGCATGCTTCATGCACACACCATAAACAATGCACTGTCCAGCCTCTGTGCTGCCCTCTTCAATCCACTGCTGGCTTCAGAGCCAGAAGTAGTTCTAGGCAGCCTCACTCCTCCCACAAGGACATTGAGTGAGGGACCTTTTCAGAGGATGGGTCTTCCCAGTGTGCGAGGAAAGGGTAATTTTGAGACCAGTTAATCCCCAGTACGTGTTAGTGACCCCTGGGACTAGCTGCACCATCCTGTGGTCCCCACCCTCAGCCCTCGCTGGTTCTGAGCCCTCACCACCACCAGCACCCCCGCCGTGAGGCTTTCCCTGCTCCAGACCTTAGTTTTCTTCTCCAGTTTAGATACTGGTGTTTCTGTCCTCCCCCGCTTGCTTACAGAGGCTGTCATGACCTGGACCATGTGTACATTTTTCTTGCCTTTTGTTCTTATCTTGGCCGAACTCTTACTAGCCCAGGTGCTTCTTTTTTTTTTTTTTTTTTTTGGAGACGGAGCCTCAAGCTATCCCCCTGGGTAGAGTGCCATGGCATCACAGCTCATAGCAACCTCCAACTCCTGGGCTCAAGCGAGTCTCCTGCCTTAGCCTCCCAAGCAGCTGGGACCACAGGCGCCTGCCACAACGCCCGGCCATTTTTTGGTTTCAACCATCATTGTTGTTTTGGCAGGCCTGGGCTGGGGATTCGAACCCGCCACCTTAGGTGTACGTGGCTGGCGCCTTAGCCAATTGAGCCACAGGCGCCGAGCCCTGGCCCAGGTGCTTCTTCACTCACACAACCAGAATGACTTCAGGTTAAAAGGAGAAAGAGCCAGAGCCGGCCTCCCTGTGCAGCCATCTCGCTCGGGGTTTCCCACCCAGACATACGGCAAGGAGGAGTTTTGTCATCTCAGGTACTGTTGGGACCTAAATTGCCCCTGAGAGACCACCATACACACATGTAAAAACAAGGAAGTGCTTTCATTGCAAGCATATGCCTGGGTCACGCCACCCTACAGCTGGGGGAAGGGTGACCCCAAAGGGCTGCAAGCAGAGGTTTTAAAGCGTAAAGAGGAATTTCTTCAGGTGTTTTGTCGGGCGGGGTTGCTATTGGCTGAGCTGTTTATGGTTAGGGACTTGCTAGAGGGAGGCTGCTTGTCTGTTTCTGATAGACTGGCTTTCTCTGAGCTGATTGACCTTGCCCAGAAGTGGGGGGGAGGCGGTCCCCTTCAGATTGGCTGCCCAGAAGTGCAGGGGAGGGAGCCAGTCTCCTTCTGATAGACTGGCTCCACTTGGGCAACCGTGTTCAGGAGGGGAGTGGGGAGTTAGTTCCAAGATGGAGTTACGTTAACCTTTTCATTCCCAAATGGAGTTACATTAACCTCTTCAGTACTACACACAGAGGGGCTGATCCCGTCATCTGTGGCTTTGGGGTCAGCTGGGAAGAAGTGGAGTTTATCCCTGCTTCCCTCCTCAGCCAGTGGGCGCCACCATCCCCACCTCTGTTACTCAAGTCTCCATGAACAACCATATTGCCGGGACCGCCAGCCACGGAGTGTCATAGTGCCAGGCTGTCCACACATTAAAAAGAAAAATAACCCATGTCAGACTCGTCATCTTTATTTCTAGAAAACTGCCCATTAATTTTCAGGCTTATTCAATAACGTCCTGGGTTTTTTATTTGTTCGTTTCACTGCTGTGAAAATATTCTCTTCCGTGCATGGCATACTTGAGCAACACAAGGTCAGACTATCTGCAAAGTCTGAATAACCACCTCGGCGAGAGCCTTTAAACGTGTGTAACAAATGATAAACAGTGTCAATTTGTGACATTAGTTCTTCCTTCCTCTTTTGAGAACAATTGTCTTTGAGGAGTCAGTTGGGCTCACATGTTCCTCTAATCCAGAATGGAAACTCCATGACTGTGTTTTTCTTTTGTCGTTTTTTTTTTTTCTTTTCAGGATCAAGTCGTTAAGGTTAGATCCCTGCTGATTAGTTAACAACCTAATCTTCACAATGGCAGGTAACAATGTTTGATATTCCTTTTCTTTTTTTTTGGAGACAGAGTCTCACTATGTTGTCCTTGGTATAGAGTGTCGTGGCATCACAGCTCACAGAAACCTTCAAATTCTTGCCTTAGCCTCCCAAGTAGCTGGGACTACAGGCGCCCACCTATTTCTTTTTTAATTATAGTTGTCATTGTTGTTTAGCAGGCCGGGCCCGGTTCGAACCTGCCAGCCCCTGCGTATATGGTCAGTGCCCTAGCTGCTGAGCTATTCTATGAATTTACCAAGTTGTCGTTTTGGGTCTGTTCCTACCAATAGAGGCATTTTACTTCATTCTAATCATTTGGGGCAAGAGGATGACAAACTGTTATAAATGGGAAGACTAAAATGCAGAGGGACAGAAACTTGCTCAAAGTCATATAAGAAATCAGAAATAGAAACAGGGTTAGAGGCAAGTCTTCTCTACCCTGCCCCCCAGAACCACCGCTCTGTTGTCATACTTCACTAAAAGACAGAATTCTCTTATTTTAGTTCTGGAAGCTCATTCTGCAGCCATGACATGCACGCTTTCTGTACAGATGAAAGGTATGTGGACCAAAGCTCGCCCTGCATGAGGGTGCTCATCACACAGGCTGCCACCTGTGCTGCAGGCCTCCTCTGCCCTCCCAGGCTTCACTTAAACTCTGTTACTTGAGGTGTTCACAGAAGGAAGTTTTCCTGCTATCTTTTAGTTAGCTGAGAATTCATCTATGTATTACTACTCTGAAAAGAATTAGAAAAAACTAAGACAGGCTGGACATGCAACACTCTTAGCTCAGAGCCACGTTGGCGTCCAGCCACAGTGCCTTCTCTCGTGGTAACCAGTGCCCATCGGTCCTCAGAGTTGCTTACTCCAGAACAGTAGTTTCCAGAGGATTTCTTTTGATAGAGCAGTGAGTCATCACTGTTAAAAGATAAACATGGAGCCTGTACCACACTGGTTATGGCGCCAGCCACATTCACCAAAGTTGGCAGATTGGAACCTGGCCCGGGCCTACTAAACAACGATGACAACAACAACAACAACAAAAATAGCCCAGCGTTATGGTGGGTGCCTGTAGTCCAAGCTATTTGGGAGGCTGAGTAAAGAGAATCACTTAAGCCCAAGAGTTGGAGGTTGCTGTGAGCTGTGAAGCCACGGCACCCTACCTAGGGCAACATAGTGAGACTCTGTCTCAAAAAAAAAAAAAAAGATAAACATAGGTGCATTAAAATTAAAGACTTTGGTGGAACTGAGAAGAATTCATGAACTGGGCAGCATCAGGGTTGCAGTTCAGAGCTCCACCAAGGGGGCACTAGGGGAAAACTTTTATAAGGTATTCTTAGAAGCAAGACAAAGAAAATATATGTGATTAAAGTGCAGAGTTCTTAGTTAGAGATTGGTTGGCATCTCTGATTGGTTACACTTAAGTTTTGTTTACTCTTGACCTTGAGCCGGGTTTGGTTTGCTTAGGTAGGAACCCCAGACAATGGAAACTCAGCCTATGGCCTCTCAGTTAATATTTTTCTAACATCAGCCACCACAGTGTTTTGGAGTTCCTCTCCCATTGCGTGTATCTCTAGGTGGCTCTGAGCTGCCGTCCTTACTCCCCAGGGTAGCCTTCTGGTCACTGCTGCTGCTGCTTAGGCCACGTACAGGCCTATGGTAACAGACAGTCCTTCTCTGGGACCTCAAATGACCACCTTGTGGTTTGGCACTTTACAGGCAATATGCTGTCCTCAGAATTATCAAGACAAATAAAACACCTGGCTTTGGGTGCTTAGGCTTGATGAGGGTGTCTACTAAGTGGTGAGATAGTGCGCTGTCAAGCTGTTGGTCTTAATTATGCAAGTAAGGAGGCACGGGCTGCTGTTTTCAGCAGCAAAGGTTCAAGTACTTATGGTACTTCAAAGGTATGTGTCTGACAGCACGGAGGTGTACTGATGGTTTGTAGGTCTTTCTAAAATAGTCTCACAAGAGAATGCTTAAGCATTACCAGCCCCTTTTATGAGTGTGTGTTTTGTTTGTACAATGTCTAGAGGAATGGAGTTTACTCTTACCCTATTTCAAAAGACAAGGCAGAGAGATCTGTTGTTGGACCTTCTGGCCTGAGAGCCTGTTGACTCTGGAGCACACAGTGAGGAGCTGGTTATGGTGTGTCCAGCAGTGGTACCACCCAGCCTTCTGGGCCCTCCCCCATGGCCAGTGGAAAGCCTGGTGATCCCAAGTCAGGGAACCAAAGAGTAGAAGATATTTGGAACAGATATAACCAATAAAGAGCTTGTGTCCAGAATGTATAAAGAGGACATCCAGACAAGCTGTTAGGAAAATTGACAAAAGACCAGAACAGACACCTTATGAAAATGGAGATCTAAATGAATAAGAAACGTGAACAAGTACTCAGTGTCGTTAGTCACCAGACAAATGCAAGATAAAAACACACCGCTTTGAAACTGGAACTCTTGCGCACTACTGGTGGGATTGTAAAATGACATAATCACTATGGAAAAGAGTACCGTGGTTTTTCAAAAAGGTAAAAATGGAATTATGATATGACAGTCCCACTTATACCCAAAAAGGATAAGGAAATAGGATCTCGAAGAGATGTTTGCACACCATGCTCATAGCAGTACTATTCACTATACCAAGAGGTGGAAACAACCCAAATGCCCCTTGATAGAAGAATGGATAAAGTGTGGTGTATATATACAGCAGAATACCATTCAGCCTTATAAAAGAAGAAAATGCCGTCCCACACTACAACATGGATGAATTTTGAGGACACGATGCTAAGTGAAACAGAAGACAAGTACAGTAAGCTAAGTGTAGTGGCTCGTGCATATAATCCCAGAACTGTGGGGACTGAAGCAAGAAGATTACTTGAGGCCAGGAATTTGAGACCAGCCTCAGCAACACACACACACACCATCTACAAAACATAAAAAAATTGGCCAGGCACGGTGGCACACTTGTAGTCCCAGCTACTCAGGAGGCTGAGGGAGGTGGATCACTTGAGCCCAGAAGTTTGAGGCTTCATTGAGCTGTGATCACACCATTGCACTCTAGCCTGGTGACAGAACAAGATTCTGTCTCTAAAAATAAATCTTTTTTTAAAAAGGCAAAAAAAAAAAAAAAAGACAAGGCAGAGTAAAAGTGAAAATGTGTATGATCTATATCTACCAACTCTAATTCTAGTATCTACCCTAGAGAAATTATTGTTCAAATGACATAAAATCATTGTTCAGGCTGGGCACAAGGCCTGTAATCTTAGTGCCTTCGGAGGCTGAGATGGGAGGATAACTTGAGGCCAAGAGTTCAAGGGTAGCCTAAGCAAGAGCAAGAACCCATGTGTACAAAAAATAGAAAATTAACCAAGCATGGTGGCATGTACCGGTAGTCCCAGCTACTTGGGAGGCTGAGGCAGAAGTGTCATAGGAGCCCAAGAGTTTGTGGTAGCAGTGAGCTATGATGATGCCACTGCGCTGTATCCCAAGAAGCAGAGTAAGACTCTATTTCCAAAAAAAGAAAAAAAAAGTCATTGTACAAAATGAAATATTGGAAATAACTAAGTGTCCAACAATAGGAGAAAGGATAAATACAGGTGAATAAAGTGGATATAGATCAGAAAAACAGTTCAGGAGAATACATATATTATACCATTACAAATATTTTTAAATAAGAAAAATAATTCTCTGTGTTATTTAGAAGTAGATATATACACACACACCCAGGCCTGCCTTGTATCACTACACTTATCATTATGGTGTTGTGTGGATGTTGTGTTCCTTATAAATCGAAGGTGTGGCAACCCTGTGTGGAGCAAGTCCGTCAGCACCATTTGTCCAACAGCATTTGCTCACTTGTCTCTTTGTCACGTTTTGGTAATTCTCACAGTATTTCAAACTTTGTTATTATTTTGTCTATTATGGTGGTTTGTGATCAGACCTCTTTGATGTTGCTTATTGTAATTGTTTTGGGGGCACCATGAACTGTGCTCACATGACATGGTGAACTTAATCAATAAATGTTGTGTGTGTTCTGACCACTCCACCAACCGGCTGTCCCCTGTCACTCCCTCTCCTCCAGCCTCCGTAGTCCCTGAGACACAGCAATATTGAAATTAGGCCAAGTAATAACCACGCAGTGGCCTCTGAGTGTTCAGGAGAAGGAAAAGTCATATACCTCTCACTTTAAATCAAAATCTAGAAATGATTAAGCTTAGTGAGGAAGATTGTCAGAGCTGAGACAGGCTGAGGCCAGGTCCCTTGCACCAAACAGCCAGGTTGTGAATGCAAAGGAAAAGTTCTTGAAGGCTCTTGAAAGTGCAACACACAAATATAAGAAAACAAAATAGCCTTAGTGCTGATATGCAGAAAGTTTGAGTGGTCTGGATAGAAGATCAAACCAGCCACAACATCCCCTTAATCCGAAGCCCAATACAGAGCAAAGACCGAGCACTGGCTGAGAGCGATGAGGGAGCCGCAGAAGAAAGGCCTCAAGCTAGCAGAGTTTGGTTCATGAGCTTTAAAGAAAGAAGCCACCTCCATAATAGAAAAGTACAAAATGAAGCAGCAAGTTGTCCAGAAGCTCCAGCAAAGATCACTGATGAAGGTGGCTTCACATAACAAAAGATTTTCAGTGTAGATGAAACAGCCTCCTATTGGAAGTATCTGTCATCTAGGACTTTCATAGCTAGAGAAAAGAAATCAACGCCAGGGTCCAAAGCTTCAAAGGACGGGGGTAATGTGGCTGGTGACTTTAAGTTAAAGCCAGCGCTCATGGACCATTCTGAAAATCCTAGGGCATTTAAGAATTATGCTAAATCTACTCGGCCTGTGCTCTGTAAATGGAACAACAAAGCCTAGATGACAGTACTTCTATTCATAGTGTAGTAACTGAATATTTTAAGCCTACTATTGAGAACTACTGCTCAGAAAAAAAGATTCCTTTCAAAATATTACTGCTCGTTGACAACATACCTAGTCAGCCAAGAGCTCTGATGAAAATGTACAAGGAGATGAATGTTGTGTGCCTGCTAACACATCCACTCTGCAGCCATGGATCTTATAGTTCTGCTCCAAGGTTAGGCACCAATTAGAATTGCACAGTGGTTGCAGTACTGTGGTCTAAATACCCAAGATAAACCTTGGTTTTTTTGTTTGTTTGTTTTGTTTTTTTGAGACAGAGCCTCACTGTGTCACCCTCTGTAGAGTGCAGTAGCATCACAGCTCACAGCAACCTCCAACTCTTGGTCTTAAGCAATTCTCTGGCTGCAGCCTCCCAAGCAGCTGGAACTACAGGCGCCCTCCACAATGCCTGACTATTTTTTGGTTGTAGTTGTCATTGTTGTTTGGTAGGCCCAGATGAGGTTCAACCCACCAGATGTGGTGTATATGGCAGCGCCCTAGCTGCTGAGCTGCTGGCACGGAGCCTAAACTGTGTTTTTTTAAATCAAGGAAACAGGAAAGGGGGTGGGGGGAATCAACATGTGGCTGACCAGTTCTCCCAGCACCATTTATTAAATAGGGATTCTTTTCCCCAATGCACACTTCTGTTTGGTTGTCAAGGATCAGATAGTGATATGTGGCTAAGTTCATCTCTAAGTCTGTATTCTGTAGATCTATATCTCTATTTTTGTGCCAGTACCGTGCTGGTCTGATCACTACAGCCTTGTTTTTTTAAATCAAAGAAATAGGAAAGTGGACCATTGTGAACTAGAGAATATAAGAAAAATCCTGGGGAGGAGAGAGTGGAGGACATGGATCACTTAGTTCTTTCCACGAGCTCACAGATGCCGCAGCCTCATAGCCTCATTCCTGTGCAGGACAAACGCAAAATAGCAGAGCAAAGCTCTGAGACTTATACCACCACTCAAATCTCAGATGAAGCCCTGAATAGTACATGCACAGAATTGCAATAACTTTGAAATGTAAGCCGATACCATCATCACACTTTGAGGAACTTGAAAAAAATAGTACTTCATTTCATATGGAACCAGAAAAAATCCTGAATAGCCAATGTAATTTTAAGAAATAAAAATAAATCTAGAAGCATCGTGTTTCCAGACTTTAGATTATGCTACCAAAGGCTATAGTGATCAGAACAGCATGCTATTTATATAAGAAATGAAAAGCCAGGGAATAGGGGACATGCAAGTTTGGAGACTTCCAGGAGTTTACTATGCCTGAAAGATGAAAGATGGCGACAGCCAGAGATGAGAGAGGAGGAACCATGATCCAGCCTTGTATTCAGAGGTGGAGAGAGAGAAGGAGCCAGGGGTCAGCCTTGTATTCAGGGGTGGAGAGAGAAGGAGCCAGGAGCCAGCCTTGTATTCAGAGGTGGAGAGAGAGAAGGAGCCAGGAGCCAGCCTGTATTCAGGAGTGGAAGAGAGAGAAGGAGCCAGGAGCCAGCCTTGTATTCAGGGGTGGAGAGACAGAAGGAGCCAGGAGCCAGCCTGTATTCAGGGGTGGGTTAAAGGGTCACAAACTCGCTTTCCTGCTGCATGAGAATCCGACCTTAGAACAATGCAGATTTATTCTACTACCATTGCAGAGGTCTGAAGTCCAAACGGATCTCAGTGGTCTAGCACCAAGGTATTAGCAGAGCTGTGTTCCTTCCAGCAGTTCTGGGAAAAGCCTTTTTCTTTCTTTTTTTTTTTTCTTCTTGCAATTGGCCAAGTCAATATTTTATTTTTAAAAAGTTAACACACAGTGGTAACAAAGGCGGAGATAAGGAAGGAGAGGCTGGGATGTCCTGTTTGGAAACAAGCTGACCACTTGGATATTTTCAAGATCAGATTGACAAGCTATCAGGGGTCCTCAGACTTTTTAAACAGAGGGCCAGTTCACTGTCCCTCAGACCGTTGGAGGGCCAGACTGTAGTATAAAAGGACAGGCAGTGGCTAAGCAGGACAGGCAGCAGCAGCAAAAACACCTGGCGGGCCAGATAAATGTCCTGGGCGGGCCGCATGTGGCCCGTGGGCTGTAGTTTGAGGATGGCTGCTAGATAAATTAGCAGGAGGCTTAGTTTTTGTAAGAGGACTTAAGGCAGCAGCACCCCTCTGAGGAATGTGAAGTGGGAGCAGATTCTTGCAGGAGTGTTTATACCGTTAAGTGTGACCAACAGTTGATAATCTGAGGTGGTTCGGAAAGGAGTGGAGGGACGAGATTTCCCCTGAGGCTGCTTTCCTTTCTGGCAAAAAGGGAAGAATGTCCTTCAAGGAAGACAGAAGGAGGCTCTGGCCAGCTCAGGAGCTGGGGTACCAACCACTCCTGCAAAAGGTGGAGGGGAAGCTTCAGGCCCTTCCTGCTGCCTGCCACCCCCGGGCAGGCCTTTGGCACAGGGACACAGGTCCAGGAGCCTTGCCTGGCCTCACTGGCTCTCAGGCAGAGGAAGGTGGCCGAGAAACCGAAGATCACTCCAGCCTCCGGTCTGCTGGTTGTAACTCTTGGAGGCTGCCACGGTGGAGGGATGAGGAGGAGCAGGCTACCGATGGACGGTTGATGGTGCAGAAGTTCCCACAGGGGCCAGCTGATACAGATGAGCCGATGTGGAAGGGGTGGGCCAGGAAAAGGCGGGGATCATTGTCAAGTCACAAATGTTGACCACTTCAACGTAGCTGGAGGTGCTGTCGTCCGCCCACAGAGGGCTCTGCACACGGATGAAGGCAGTCAGCACAGTGACCATCCGTGCCACTTACAGCAGGTCCCTGTGGATGCAGGATCCATGGGGACCAGCAGCACCTCTGAGGGGCCCAGCCTGTTTCCCCCGTAAGCCATGGCCCTGCAGCCCCAAAATTCTTTTTCTTGCCATTTCCTGCTTCTAAAGGCCACACACTCCTTGGCTTGTGGCCCCTTCCACCTTCAGAGTCAGCAATGTAAGATCTTTCTCTTTTGTGGCCCTGCCTGTGCTGCCTTCCTCTTTCACTTATACAGACACTTGTGATTACCCTGGACCTACACATCAGCCTTCCTATCCTAAGGTCAGCTGATCAGCAATCTTAATTCCATCTGCTACCTGGTCATGTGACATAACCTATTCACAGGTTCCAGGAATTAGGACACAGACAACTTTGGGAAGCCATTTCCCTGCCTTCTACCCCCGGAAACAGATAAGATGCTATATACCAACCTTATTGCTTGGCAATGTTGCTTAAGGTAAGAATTTCCCCGACCAGTAAATTATATATGGACAGGGAACAGCTATGAATGAACTTTAAGTGCCTGAATTAGACACCGTGCTTTGAACCTCCCCAAGTTTTTCAATTGCAATGGCTGGAATGTTTGTATCTCCCTCAAAATTAGCTTGAAACCTACTCCCCAGTGCAGGAGCATTACGAGGTGGGCTCTTTAGTGGGTGATTAGGTCGGATCCCTTCCTGAATAGGATTAGAGCCTTTATAAGAGGCCCGAGAAGCTCACTTGCCCCTTCTACCCCATGAGGACACAGTAAGAGGTCGGCAGTCTGCAGTCTAGAAGAGGACCTCACATTCACCAGCACCTGACCCTGCTGCCACCCTGATCCTGGATTGACTTTCTGAGAACAGGGGATGGTGAAAAATAAGTTTTCATTGTTTAAATTTTAAACAACAGTGATTCCCAACCTTCCTAATGCCACAACCCTTTAATATAGTTCCTCATGTTGTGGTGGAAACCATAAAATGATTTTCATTCCTACTTCATAACTGTTACAAAGCATAATGTAAATATCTGATATGCAGGCCGTGACAGCTACCCAGTTGATGGCATTTTGTTATAGCAGCCTGAGCAGAAGGAGACAGTCAGTGACTCTTGTAAGTGGCATGTCCCTGTGAACTGTCAGGGAGGAGCTGCTGCTGGGGGAGAACCTTCCTGTGAAGACCCTGCACTGTCCCCCAGGGGTTTCATCTTGCACCACAGCTGTCCACGGAGCCGAGGTCACTCCTGGATGTTACATGAGCCCCTGCAAGGGCTCCTCCAGGACTGCTCCTGAGCGCAGCACCTGGCATTCTGCGGGGGACTCTGTCCCCATCCTTCTGAATAGACTGGAGTGCATTCTGTCTTGTGGGTCTAAATATCTAGAGCAGTGATTTTTAGCTGGTGTATGGTGAGAGGATCTTAGGTGTGCTGAGAAAATTTTTAAAGATCATTAATATTGGCTCAGCTCCTGTGGCTCAAGTGGCTAAGGTGCCAGCCACATACACCTAAGGTGGCGGGTTTGAATCCAGCCCGGGCCCACCAAACAACGACGGCTGCAACCAAAAAATAGCCGGGTGTTGTGGTGGACACCTGTGGTCCCAGCTACTTGGGAGACTGAGGCAGGCGACTCACTTGAGCCCAGGAGTTGGAGGTTGCTGTAAGCTGTGATGCCACAGCACTCTACCCAGGGGGACAGCTTGAGGCTCTGTCTCAAAAAAAAAAAAAAAGATCATTAATATTAAATTATTACCCAAGGAAGTTCAAAGCACAATAAGTATATTCCGTTTTTTACTGGTTTTTTTTTTTTTGATCAGCATAATTTAAGTGTGCCTTGGAAGTTTAACTGAAGTTCAAGTGTGCGATGAGATAAAAAAGGCTATTGAAAGACACCAGTCTAGATCTTTGACATTGTACTGGGCTAAAGAGAGCCTGGCTTTCATCCTGTAACCACTGAGGCGCCAACTGCTACACTTGTAAATACTTCATCTTCTTAACACCTGTTCACAGATGCTGGCAATGTTCAGACAACCCTGATAACTCACATTTGAAACTGAGACTCACAGTGATTAGGTAACTTGCCCAAGTTTGCCTGGCTTGGGGCTCCTTTCCCCACCTGTCGGGCATGCTAAAAGCAGCCCACCTGCTGGGCAGCATTTGTCTCCTGTGCGGGTGGGATCAGCCCTCCGTCCTCAGAGGCTCTATGGACTCTAAGTTACAGAAAACACCTAACCAGCGTGTATCTACTTACTAACTTCCTGCTGGCACACTACCGATTTAAGAATCTCTACCCTGTGGGTGACTACGTTTTATCTCTTACCTCTTACAGTTCTTGTGTTATTTTGACAATGACACATGGCCAGGGTGAGAGCAACGGAAAATAATAGTATAGTAGGGATTTAAAACTGGGGCATTATCCTGGCGCCTTGACAGGACAGTGGTAAGAAAACAAGGAAGTGGTCAAAATGATGAAGACATACAAGACGGACGCAGGAACCAGCCTGAAGAGACTCCCTCTGGCCAAATCCAGGACCATTTAAATAAGCATCAAAATAAATACTGATAATAATGAATTGTAACCCACTGAACGAAACAGAAAACGGCGAGTTCCTACTGATAGCAACCAATACACGGTGCACTGGAAGTCTGATGAGAAACAAGTTTAGGCAATTTCAGGATTCCCAGAAACTCTTGTTCATTACAAAAAGAAAGTAATTCTGCCGTGGGAACGCTTGGCAGACATCAGCTTAATCAGGTGATAGCAATGAACGTCATCCGTGATGGGACAGTGTGACATATGGGGCTGCTGGGCAGGATGCCCCAAACTGAGGGACGTCCTACAAACTAACAGCCATAATCTTGGAAAATACTGTAGGTCGCCAGAGCCAAAGGCCTGGAGGAGGCTAAAGAGACGTGAGAACTGCGTGCATCACGTACGTGACTCTGAACTTGACCCTTCTGTTGTTAAGGGAATTACAGGTATGTTTGGTGAAAGTTGAATGCAGTCAGAGAAGTAGGTGGTAGGAAACTTATGATTTCTTGACTTTGATGGTTGTGTTGTGGTTACATTAGAGAAGGCCCTTGTGTGTAGGAAATATGAAGTATTCAGGGGTAACGGAGTCAGGTTGGCAACTGACAGTAGTTCAGGGGAATTTTCTTCATGCTGTACTTTCAAGCTTTCTGAAAACTTGAATTGTTACAAAATTTTTAAAAATTGAATGTGAAGACAGTCTTTTAAAACAAGTAATGGCAAAAAGCACGTGAAAAGGTGCTCACCATCATTAGTCAATCAAATCCAGGATAAGATGCCACGTGACACCCTCTGGAATCCAAGCGGTAAAATCCAAGAAATGGAAAATACCAAATGCTGGTGAGGAGGTGGAGAAACTGGAACCATTGCTGACAGGATGTAACCTGGCTCAAAACAGGTATTTCGGCAAACACATGCATGTGCCCACTCACGGCAGCACCGTGCACAACAGCCAGAAGATGGAGGCAGCCGCGTGTCCATCCGCTGGTCAAATGGATCAAGAAAACATGGTGCATCCCTACAACAGCGCACTGTTCATCCAGAGAAAAGGAACGCAGAGCTGGCAGGCTGCAGCAGTGCGAAGAACCCTGCAGCCAGTCCCAAGGGTCTGCCTATCTTATGACTTAATTTATATGAAAATTTCAATCCAGAATAGGGGAATCCATAGACATAGAAAGCAGATTATTGGTTGCTAAGGGTTGGAAATATAGGGAAATGGGGAAATTGCTTGATGGGTGTTGGGTTTTATTCTGGAGCAATAGAAATGTTTGGGGGTGAAGGGCAGGCACAGTGGCTCACACCTGTAATCCCAGCACTCTGGGAGGCTGAGGCAGGAGGATTGCTTGAAGCCAGTAGTTCAAGACCAGCCTAAGCAAGCACTAGACCCCCATCTCTAAAATAAATAGAAAAATGAGCTGGGCGTGGTGGCACACCT